>DWHQ01000546.1:0-13517 GCA_018247955.1 Eurytides marcellus marcellus | reverse complement strand
ATTGAGCATGGAATGCTCCATTTTCTAATTATTTTTGGTTTAAACAGAAGTGTCGTTATGCAAAATTAATATGTAAATGATACTGAAATTTACCTAGCGAACCCAATGCCGACTGTTGGAATCAAGATGTCGACTTAAAAATTAATTAGCTTAAAGGCCAGCGTAATCTTTAAAGCCCACGTCGATTTCGGAGAACGTTGTATTCTATTATCCACGACAGATTTTTGGGACAAGGTCTAATTTGCAATATTTTACGGGATCACTTATGACCTTTTTGCGACTGCACGCTACGACAGCCCCCTCCGACGAGAGTGTACTCGGCTTTTCAAATTCCACCATGGCTATTTTTTATCCGTTTTCTCATATAGCATCTTTATCTGTCTAAATACTTCGCTAAAGCGATCTTATATTTAATGTTAGGGAGAATACTTGTTTAAGCAAATATATCTTGTTCACGATTACTAGTCCTAGAATTACAAAAGAGAGAAAAATAAAAGAGTCCCTTTGGCTAAAGTAGTTGTTTTGCGGCTTATTCGACGCCTATTTTAAATGAATGCTGAATCTCTCAGAGGAGCCGAAAAGTGATTTGCAGCTTCCTAAGCCGTAAGGGAAGTATTCCCGAACGGTTGGTTTAAATTTTGTTCGAGGGCGCATATCACTTGATTGAAGACTGCGCACCGTCTAGCGATAAAGTTTCCTAACCAATATAAAGTTAGTGAAGGAGCGTTCGCTAAGCGTCGCACGCACTAGAGGGTGTCTTGAGAAAGTTCCGTTGCATACTTGATTCGCTATTGTCTTAGCTGTCGCACAAGTCCAAACTCTGACCGTCTGTAGCCTTGTCGATGACTACTGCGCAAGACACGGTGTTGTCTTCCTCCGCAACTTGCACGATGACTTGCGTTAAATTGGCTTTATTTTGACTTTATGGCGCAAATTGACGTACTCCTGTCGTTTGAAATGTATGAATTTCGAAATCTCAACTAGATTTTTGAAAATATTGCATTTTGAAAATAGATGCAGTAATTTTCTGAAATTACTGCATCTATTTCTACGCGACCGAAGCAGTTGTAAAGTTTTTAATAAATTACGTTCAGTATAATAAAGTGTTAATGTAATTGTTAATAACAAGTCGTTGTAATAATCACAAAGTAAATTTATGCTTCTGCCCACACGATGGATTCATGGAGCCTTCAAGCTCGGCAGAGTGCTCTTACCCGGCTGTGTCGTTAACTAAACACCGCTTAACGTCAGCAGCACTCGAACGGTAACTGAGGCGGGTCCGGAATTTCGGCTTAGCCCGCTCGTTGCGATATCATCGGAGGCCGTATATCAATCAGTTGTTACAGCGCTCCACGGTTGTCGTTTATCTTCGGGCCCGCTCAGAACTGTCTGTCCGGATTCGTGCATTGTTCCGGCATTAGCGGGCCCCCGAAACGGTGGATGTCTGAAATACCGGTGCGGTAGTAACGCCGCCGTTGCACCGGCGCATCGGGCGCCCGATAACGTTTCCAATTTCCTGGACATAAATTGCTCTAATTCGGTTATGAGCTGACGGCTGATCGAAGGCCGCCGAGCCACCGCTGTCGAGTTGCCGACGATTTTCGGCCTGTGGCCTGAATTTTATAAAACCAATATTCCAATGCGGCTTGGAGTACGATAAAAAATATTAAAGTGTTATGATTATCACCTCAATATACATATCATAAAATGATCGTAAAATATAACGCTAGTCCATGTTGAAAATAAAAGTTATTCTCTATATATTTACATGTACAAATATCATATTTTTCATTCTTGACAATAACATAAAAAGTTCGATTCATTTTATAAACTCAAGCAGTCAGCTCTTTATAAAATTACTCGCGTTGAATTTTGTAAATTGGTACTTTCGTTTTTATTTTTTGCATTTAAGTGTACCGAGCAGCGGTGGAGTACCAATATATTAGACTAATGGCTAACTAATTATACTCTCGAACTGTTTCACAGTACCACATTATTACTCCTAGAGGAGCTTTAGATGTTTGCAGCACTCGCTTTGCTTTCTTTTTATAAAAATGTAAAACTCTCTAGGATGAAAAAATAAGAAGTTCAATGAACAGAAATTAAAATATACATAGACATTTGGATGCATATTTATGCTACACTAGGCCACACTCAAAGCGGTAGAAATAAACAAAAAAAATATTACAAAATATGTCTCTTTTGTAGAAACAATTTAGCGGACAATGAATTGAGACGCGGGCTCCAAGGACGGAAACGAATTTGCGCCCTATCGTTGTCACAGGACGGTTTATATTTCAACGAGTGGAATAAAATCGGAATGCGGTGGAACAATGATGTAATAGTTTTCTCGGCGCGAGGGAAGGTGAGGGAGGTGTGAGGGAGCTCCGGATAAACGTACCCCCCGGGCGAACGATTTGTATTAGCCGTCTAGTACTGTACACGTAATTGTCGACGCTCCAGGCTACGACGCGATGCGTTCTGCACTCAAACACGTATGAGGGGCGAATTCGAAAAAAGTAATAAGAGAATCTCAAATCGATAGCCGGTATTAAGATGCCTTTTGTATCGTTCGTCCCATTCAAATCGACTCAAGTGCAGTTCTAATTAAACTT
Source organism: Eurytides marcellus marcellus (assembly GCA_018247955.1). Lineage (NCBI taxonomy): Eukaryota > Metazoa > Arthropoda > Insecta > Lepidoptera > Papilionidae > Eurytides > Eurytides marcellus. Next base: position 10,902 of record DWHQ01000546.1, on the reverse strand, counting down.
TTATATAACGAATTAAATTGTTATGTTTCATTCTAAATAAGGTATCACTAAATGGTACAAATTTACAAAAACTGAAATAGATAACTGGTGGTTCGCACAGCGCATAAAATATTCTAAAATAGTCAGTTGATAGTCTGTAAAAACGAGTTCACGCGCCAACCAGCAAATCCTGTTACAATACTGGGTTCGATGGAACGATATAAGCCGATTATTTATATGGAAAATAGGAAATCACGACAAAATTTCTACATAAAAACAGAGGCCGAACGTTTTTATTTTATTTTAAACATTTAAATAGGATCACGGGTATATTTCCTCTATTGATGCATTGATTTATGTATAGAAATATCCGAATGTACTTATTACGTTTCATTTATCTCCATCTTACAATTTTACGAGAGGATTGCTTTTGAAATGAGAAAATCAACATAGGCATTTGAATCAGCTCTCGACATAGCATTGAAGACGTCTTATTCAAAGCTCCCTACAGAATCGAATAAGGTTCGTTTCACGCGTATGTGAATACTTCCTTAGAAGACTCCCCAGACTTGACTTTATGAGTGAACAAGACTGAATAATGTAACAGTAATTAAGGTTTTAAGGCTACTTATTTCTCTTCTTTTTTTTTGTTAATTAAAAATAACATGTACAAAAAATATTCATAATAATATGTGTATACTAATATTATTTGTTTGAAATTTATCTTTACATTAAAGTTTCTAATTATTTATTGCTTGATATTTTATTAGTTATTCTTGTATGTTGAAATTTAAACTGTAACACTTACACAAATTATATGCTATATTCTATTCCATAAACAATTTTTTTTTTTTAATTAAATAACACTTTATTTTATATCATCGATCGTCAAATTAATACACAAATCTGTTATGCGCATATATATGATTATATACGATATGTGTCGCAGTAATTAATGCTTCATGCATGGTCCCTCTGAGAACAATCATATTACATGCGAGTTCTATTGCTCTAGGACATAACATACATATGGATCACCTATAATGGAATTTTCCAATTACAGACCATACCATTTGCACAGATATAGTTGTAATAATATAATTTCATTATATCTTGTCCAAATTACTGCAGACGGTTATGGCTACCTAAATTTAAATTATATTGTTGATTTGATTATTTAAATAAAATTGCTTGTAACAAATTTTATTAGACGGTTTTTTTTTGTAGCTCGCTAAATCTCATCTTTCATTTAATGTTTAATGAAAAAGACTATTTATTAAAAGTTGATAATACTTATGACACATATATTATTCTATTTATACATATCATATTATCATTTATATTAATAATTCCAAAATTACACCAATATCTGAAATAAAACGGAGACCGGTTTAAATATTAGTACCATAAGCCGCGCATTATCCGCAAACACGTGTAGGAAATGGAGAAAAATAACAATAGGTTCGAGCATAGCGGTGACAATTCAAACTGTCAAATAATTCAAGGTGCGGCGCGACGTATCTCACAATCAGCGAGATCTAGCGCCATTCCGAGCGAGAATCCGTACGTTTTTTTCCATCTATTCGGTTTCTTTATTTCACGTTTCTCCTTATAAATATAAGAGTTCGGCATCTCCGCTCGAATTCCCCAGATGAAAAGGTATTTTTCACCCAAGCAGTCGGTTGAGCTAAGGCGCCGTGCGGCGGCTAAACTGTATACGCTGCAAAGCTTTCCTCTATCAATGCATGAGTTATTACAACATAAATATTTATTTCCCTCGCAGCGTCTCGGAACAGAGCTATGTTACTAAAGGATAAATGATTAAATATATGTACTGCGTTTACGCCAGCACTGCAATGATAAATATGCTTATGCATATTCCAAATTCAAACTTGCTCTTTCTGTTAAGTGATAAGAAAGTATTAGCATTCGGATTTTTATTTGGCGACCATATAAAACAATAAATAACGGATTGTTTTAGTTGTTGAAAAATGTTCGCCTTCCGATAAAAAAATATTAAGGTTGATATTTAGAAATAATGTTTTATTTTGAGATGGAAAAGACAAAAGTAAGCCCGGGAATGTAATAAAGAAGCACGATTTGGGGTGTTTAGGCATGAGAGAGAATTTAAGTCCTTTTTAAGTAAAAGTTTATCTCGCTATACAAAGTATTCAAGGCGAGTAAGCAATAAAAATTCTAAGAGGGTGTAAGAGACTCGAGGCTGACGAAAAAACCATGATGAAGCAAGATCATGAGAGATCTCCGCCACGCTGACTGACAAATTGTTGAGCGTTTCTTGCTAAATTCTTTCCTCCAAATTCAATTACAGTGTTTAGCGACTCGAACATTTCTATAGTCCGGATTGGCAGCACTTTATTCCAGTGTTTTATTATTTTAATTAAAATCCGCTTCGGAATTTACTCCCCAGTACTCATAAATATCTAAAGTATTATCAATATGGTAGAAACAAATTATAAATGCTTTAGTAATGCGTTTTATACATTTTATTAAAAATTAACCGAACATGACATCCCCCTAAACAGCAAGTAGTACTCGATACAAACTATGATAAAGGTTCAATTGTATACAGTAAATAAAATATTACTTGGCCATATTTTCACATTCGTTTCTTTTAGTTTTACGTCCCTTTTTCTCACAGCCCCGGGAAACCGTTCATACAAATACCTTTCTGATACTGCCCAACTTTATTAGCATCGGGCACGTGTTTTTATATCAGAAATATCTTTCACTACTATGGAGTTTTGGTGAAATAAAGATCGACACATATTTCTGCATAAATAGTAATTTAATTTTATAGTTTTCTTTTTACTAAATACACACATAATTATCAAATAATAATTTACTAGTATTTTATTTACTCGGATACTAAATATTTTACCCTCAGAAAATTGATTATATAGTGTACGAAAAGTAAAGAATTTTCTACGCCATAAAAACTTTAAATTATTCTTGATTTTAATTAATAATTAATTTTAAAAACTTAAAACATGTACGGGTATTGATTGGTTATTTGATATTGGTAATTTCAACTGCGTCGCCTGTAGCCAAGCTCAGATTTAGCTTACGGCGCAAATAAATAGGTTCTTCGAAAGCTGTCGTGGAAGCGAATTAGAATAATGCGCTGCGATTTGGCGTTTCAACAAACGAGAACTTGGAATGGCCCTCAGTGGATTATTCGGGTGTTCGGATGGGCTCGGCTAAATTTGGGTATAAATGGAGGTGTCGTGACTGCTATGGGCGAGCTTTGCAATTGGACGAAAGGCCTTCTATGAAACGAGGCAAACCCCGAAACATAATGTTCAGTCAAAATTTTTCCTAGTTACATGTGAGAATAAATGCAAAAGGGGAACATTTTGACAAGATGATGCCATTACAAAAGGCTCTACTAAACGTAAATTTTTTAGGAGTATCGTACTTTCGAAGGGAATTTAAAACGTATTATTAAAGGTCGCTAAAACACTCGTGCCCATCTTCCCTTTCCTTGATAAAACAGTGTTAATAATGTAAAGCGGCTGAAACGAGAAATTCATTATTAATGCTGATGTGTCGCTTTTCGTACAAAAAACAAGTGCGGTCGTGTCTCCCGGATCAAATGGCGCCGACCTGTCCCCTCAATGCTAATGTTGGAGATTAATGGAATTACCTACGCGACCGGAGCCGTGCAGGAACAGACACGCGAAATTATATACTTATAGTAAAACCTTTGATGCATTCTCCTCATGTATAAACCATACGGCTCATTATTTCATTTTGTGTTTCATTATATATGACTTACTAATTATAAAGAATTAACCTTTAAACAAACACTGTCGCAAAATAAATAAGTAAACATTATTTTGCATGGTATATTTTTAGAGTTTAATTATAATATTTCGTAGATATTATAGATTAGAGTTAAAGGACAAAATATATCTTTCATCGGTTTAATATTATGAGTTTTGAGATAAAAGGTGCATATTTGACCATTTCGATATTAAATTAGACGACAAACGTTTATAATATCGTACACATTGTTTTAAACGCAAAATGTTTCCGAGACAGGACGTAAGAGTGGAGTAAATTATCCCATCGGGACTGGAGTTTAGTCATTTTTGAGTTATTGGATGCCCGGGAGACCTTATACTGAGCGCAACATGTGTTTTATATCATCTCATTTCTGCTGTATTCCGCAACATCAAGTTACGTGTAGGTACAAGATTGAATACGGAGATACATCGCGGCGGAGGATTTAATATAGCGAAACGAATGCGGGGCAGAATGAATGCACAACTGTATTGCGTACTAAGATGTAAAAGCTAACAGGTTTTGAATCGAATTTCGAACGAATGCACTTATTTTTGTTTTTCTTGTTAACATTGTAGGTCCGTCAATTGTACAACATTACTTTCAAAGTTAGTATTAAGGATTATTATCCTTCTTAATAACTGTTGAAAGTAATGTCGAAGCAATATTTTGCTTCGACTATGTTTATGCTGGTTCAACAAAACAAATTATTGTAGTTTACACTTTACTCCAACAATGTGCAATGTGATGCGCTTATTTTATCATTCTTGTTGCCGAATTTGTTTTTAAGATATATGACTCCTTTGCATAGTCCGGGTGCTCTCTGGGTGGTAGCACAACATGTGTAAATACTATATTTTCCGGTTTGAAGGGCAATGTTGTCAGTGTAAAACTGAGCATAGATATAACATCTTGCATCTCAGGGTGAGGCGCTTAGCGCAAGGCTCTTGCAGTTATAGGCAGGCAACTTTATCTCCTATAAATCCTATTATAATTTACTTAAAATCTTTCAATTAATAAAAAACTTATTTTGTGGACACATCTCATGAAGCTTCAATAAATATAGAAGAAAGACGACTGTAATTGAATTTTACACTTTTCACTTTTTCTAAAATTAAGAAAAGTTAAGCACGAACTAAAATTCTAGTGAAATTTAACCGAGACGTGGTGTGTCCAATTGTCGCCGAAATTTGTAACTCTGAATTTGGGAGTGTTTTGATGAAATAAAATTTCTTCTTACTTAAAAGACAATTTCAATTAAAAAGTTGTACGTATACCACACAGACATCAGAGAGTTGCACGTATAAAGAGCTGGAAAACTATTTCGGTTTCTTAAAGGGACTGAGGTCCATTATCGTTTCTCTCGATTCAGTAACTCGCTTAATGAGCATGTACAGTTTCGACGCATCTACATAAGTCTCGCCGTATTAAGGTACCCGTATTTTGCTTTTTCTTTTTAAGTATTGAATATCTCATTTTATTCTAGTCAAACTAAAGAGAATTTTCATCACACCTAATATGTAGTAAAGCCCTTTTCGTACCATTAAGAAACTGCGTATATTTTAAAACCGGTCTTCGAAACCAATAAAAATCTACTTTCGCCGAACCCCTGAAGCAATAAAATCCACTTTACTGCCTTTCCAAGACTTTAAAATTAGTTAATATATTTTCTTTGTAAAAACGTTCTTTATAATTACATAGGCCAGATCTAATTGATGTTGGGCTATAAATATTTGCCGTCGGATCGCCCGCATCGTTCTGAATGTCGATAGAGCAAACAAGGTTCCGTAATGCATGCCAATAAGACCCTTACGGAATCCAAAGGGTCGGAAGCAACTGAATCCAATCCGAATTTTGAGTTTTCGATCAATTCGTATTCCTTTTGAGGCCGCACGTGATGATTACCATTCAATTAATGTATTGCAATTTTGTTTACGTTGTACAAAACTGTCATACGTAAACAACTTATTCATAATGGAAATTAAAAAGCTAGAACGAAGGTACACTTGCTCTTCAAAGTTAGGAAGCGCTTAGCGATAAGCTAGGACAGTACTAAATAGGAAAACGTACGAATAAACTCATGTCCGTTAAATTAGAATTATAATCAATATATCAGGTTTAATTGTCTTAGAAGAACCAATCGGGAATACGATTTAAAAAAAAAATTAAATTAAATTACGTCTCGTCACAATGAACCCTGTATAGAGTTTGAAACGTCGGACATTCAAACTAAAACGCAATAAAATCCGCAGAGTACGTTCTAATGTAAATACTCTAATAAAATAATAAACAATGAATAATCAAAATGTCTTTTTCTTCTATAATAAAATTGAAAACTTAAGAAAAATAAAATGGTTTGAACTTCGATTCAATTTACCATTTTGACCAGATGCAAAAGTGAATACTGACTCCATGAGCCGTTTTGCTAGTATTATTCAAATATCGAACTATGTAAAATTTATTCTCTACAATAGAAATAAAATAATTACTTGGCTTTGTTGTACGAGGGCCGACGTCGTAAGAACTGCGACACTTAGTACTATCAAAGGCGTACTAATAAAAGCAAACAATAACAAAGCAAAATACAATAGTGAGGCTGTAACATTGTTATACGGCGCCGTTTCCACCAATGGTTTTCTCCTTTTCTTCTTTCATTCATCTGAATGTTGCATTAGCATCATTATGTATTTAAATTTTAAGCGTTAATTTTCGATAACCTCTTATTTATATAACGAAATTTATTTTGCAATGTATTTGGATCCGTCAATTAAAGGTTTTTCCCGTTTAAACTTAATTTCAACCCTTACAATAACTCACTTTTCTCAAGTATTATAAATCAGGATTGATCAGTCATTTTCCATTCCGCAATCAATATAACTATTACTAATATCTAATTAAATACTAATTTCTAATTTACCTATAGATGTTTATAACAGTAAACTAATTAATTGTGTGGCTAAGTGAAAGTTTCATTTTTTTGGTTGAGGAGACATGTTGACATGACTGAATCTAATTACTGATTTTATTCTGGTAATAGATCTGAGGATATAAAATCGAACCATTCTATACACAATATTTTGATGTTTCTATGAATTAATATGCATAGATAAAAAAAGTACTTTAAATAATTCTTAAGAATTTTTTCCATTCCTTCGTAGACAGATTTATCATTTCTTTTAAAAATGAAAAACAAAATCAAGAACATGATTCTCCGAAAATCTTGAGCGGCAAAATCTTCGAATTCCGTGAAGACAATGTCTTAGTACAACTTTTTACCGGCGCCCTCTGTCACCCGTAATTAGTTTTTCCTCTGGAGTAATCGCTGCCGGTAGGTACCAACATGCAACGTTGTAGCCCCTTAATGAAAATGCTCTTAAGTGCTCCTGTTTAATGTTTATTTACTTCCACTTTATTTTTTACCTCCTCTATCGTCATGGCTCTTGTACGTGCAACCGCAGTGCTTCTAACGAATAATTCGCTAAACTTCCATTCAAACGTAACGTTGACTAACGACTGTTTATTTTGTAAACAATCATACAAATATGGAAGTATGCATTGACAATTGTCTCGCTATAACGAATCAACTCAACAGATTTCAAGACTAGTGTAGAATTACGAAACGAGTTAATACATTTTAAGTAATATATACAGATGTCAGCACCTCTTAGTCAAACTGTCGTCGTCTCTTTGCGTGATGCGGTGAGTGGCAAAAAATGAGAGGCCATTTTAACTTACGCCGCAAAATAAGCAAATTTTTGCCTTCCAGATCCGTAATACCAGAAAGAAGAGGCCTTTTAGCTTTTTAGGTTGGTTATTTTATTACAAAAATGAATTTTATTCCACGAGATAAGTCTTAATGTAAATATCACTCTAGGGTGGTATCTTAGTAGTTTAGAATACATAAATAAATATCTTATACGTACTTTTCGTCTCATAGCTAGTAAACAACAGCGAAAACCCGGCTGATTTTACTATTAGCGTATCGCAATATACATATATACATAGGTGCTTCATTTTCAGTTTATTTAATATTTAGATAGGGTTAGGTGAAAAAGTGTAAGTTTTATTAGTCGTTTGTCATTACGTACAAATACTCCCATGTAATGTTATTGATACTTCTGTACAATATTAATATGGGGCTAAGCTACCTACAGATAGTGAAGTAAGATATGGGTATCGAATAAGTTCTAGCGATGAAACCATCCGCAAAATTTATAGGACGTTTTATAGTTTCTCATCGGCTGTGCTTCGTTTTAATTCCGCTTAAGAACGCGTACATTCGCCATCGGCGGCGGTGTCTAGGCCCCTATTCCGCCGCTGGCCTAATGTCGCGGGGCGTCGAAATTTATCGCGCCGCTCGTAATACCTCCCCGCGGCCACCACCCGACACGTCACCCACGTCACCCCGTCACCCGACACACTTATAACGTTTTCTAATGAAATTGTCCACAAACTCCCGCTCGCCGCAGCCCCCGGGCCGTCGCCGCCGCCGGATGAACCGAAAAAAGTACAGCTCGCGTTACTAATGGCTTCATTTATCACAGTCACTAACAGTGATACACCGCAACGACGTTCTATATTTAATTTGGGCCCTCTGCGGAATAAATTTCTCGGGCCCTATCGAGCCTATAATAATAAAGGACAAGCGGCAGAGCTCTTAAGTTATCGGATCGGGTCACTGTACGAGCGGTAGGCTTTTCGGATTAATTTGTTGGTGGCTAAGTGATAAGTTGGCAGTGCCGTGCTCTCGTGGATCGAGACTTACGATCTCTGTGTGCGGGGTCATGAAGAGGACAAGCTTTCAGAACTTATTTTGATGATGTCATTCAACAGCTATGTACATATATTATACAAACTGCTTGATAAAATTTCTTTCTCCTCTGTTTAATTAACCGATTTTTTTACTTTTTTTTTGCTGATATCAAGAAGCTTTGGTGTTATTATCAGATAATAGATTGGCCTGGCCCCTTGGTGTAGTAGTTAGTGGTCCTGACTGTAAAGCCGAAGATCGTGAGTTCGATTCCCACACAGGATAAAATATTTGTGCAATGAGAATAAGTATTTGTTCTGTGTCTGGGCGTTAATTATTTATATAAGTATCAATATCAATCATCTGGTTACCATAGTACAGGCTAAGATGTCCTATGATATTTATTTATTTATTATTATTTATTGAGAAAATAGATACAAAACTTTGTTTATTATCGTTCATTCGATAAAAAAAATTACGGTCCAATTTCAACTAAAAAGTGACCGCAAGTCGGTAGTATTTTACTTAAAAATATTATTTAGACGTAACGTATTAAGACGATTTAAATGTAAAGAAACAAAGGTTAGGCAATACTTTTGTTTTTTTAGAAATTTGTTTTGTTTTGGGTAGTGGTTCTAAAAACACATTAGAACCACTACCCAAAGTTTCATCACAATCGAATCGAATGGCTTAAAAAGCACCTACGACTAACAAACAAATGTTTAATTTGTGTATAAAGATTATTCTCTTTAGGCTTATCTCGTATTCCGATAAAATTTTCAAACTAAAACCACGCGTTGAAATTATATCATTTACAAAATATCTATGAAAACATTCAACCGAGCGGGTTGATTACATTAGACATTTCTAATATTTATGAAATGCGTGAAGCACTTCACAGATATTACAAACGGCGTTAAGTTCAACATTCGTAGCCATCACGGCCTGGTAGCTACGAGCTCTATAATGAGCCTCATATAGCGTTACCTTTACGTGCAGTCGGCCCCCGCCAACATTCGGCTACATCGCGCGAGATTAAAGTAAGCCCCACATTTAAACAGCGAACCGCGTAATTTGGCAACTGAGTTGTGATTAGATAGTGCTTCAGCCTCGTTAGCGTAATGAGAACGGCTTTGTTAACCTTCGCTCGTGATACTGACGCAAACCCAATTTCAAATCTTAATTTTTACGATTAACAAGGTTACACACTCTACTCCGCATGATTCTGACAAGATAATCCACACATATCTCAAACTGAAACGTAAAATTACTTTCGTTCGTGATAAGACATTTTATATATATTAAATATTAAATGATAAGTAGTTTTTACAAAAAAAAAAAGATATTAAATAAATCGAATCATACCTGCATGTACATATGAATGAATTAAATATAATTATAAAGATTTCCGTGGTATATCTTCAAAGTTCAAGGTAGAATTTTAATGTTTTTTTTACGTAACCAACCTTGTAGTTACAATAAAAAGCATAATGAGGTATCAAGAACTTTCTTAGAGAGGATAGAAGCTTTTTAAAGTCGATTAAAAATCGAATAGATATGAACCCAACAGCTAAAAGCAAATGAAAGTTTCCCGTAAAGTTGTTACCCTTGACGCACATCACTGTTTAACTCAAATAAGACTTTCTCGTAACTCACGCGTTACTTAAGTAATATCTGAGAATCGTAGACAAACATCTAATGTTTTTATATTTATATAGTTGTTACTATACTAGCTGTTATATTCGAACAATAAAATTTTATAACGGCCTAGCTAACTATAGTTGTACGCATAAATAATCCGTTAAAAACTTTTTATCGGATATTTTAAATGTCGAAAAACAATCTAACGGCAGGTAGGCACTTGCCAAGACGTATACTTACGTCTTAGGTAGTTGCTTCCATGGTTTGGCGGAGTCCGCCTCACTATTTCGGAAGTAATGTAAATCGTCGCGGGCCAAGGCAAACTTCCCGAGATATCTCGCCAAAGGACAAGACGTTAATATATGCGCAATCCTGCATTCTACGTATTGTTGCTTAATGCACTGAGTTTGTCGGTTGTACATATTTACGCCTCGCAACTTGCTGATTTCTGAATATTTCAGCACGATGTTAGTTATGCCTGTTTTGTTCATATTGTTACCGGGGAATAAAGGAATAAAACGGTTGTTTTGTGGTTAAATGGAACAATTTCTAAACATTAGTTAAATAATTGTTTGCCGCTGAATCAGAAATCGTTCAAACTCGCTGGATAAATTTCTTTAAAAACCTTAACAGTTTTAAAGACTTATAGTTTCCTATAAATAACTCATTGAGAGACATTACCTACTGACAAACGTCTGTTCGATAATTTATTAGAAAGATATATAAAT
>DWHQ01000545.1:0-13519 GCA_018247955.1 Eurytides marcellus marcellus | reverse complement strand
TGTCCATACTTTCAAATAATTGAAAGAAACAAATACGAAGAAAATTTTGTCCCTTGATATGTCCTTTATTTTCTTTCCTTTTTTTTTGATGTTCTTACATGGGCTATAAAAAAATTAAATATTTGGCTCAGAATAGCCAAAAGTGTAGAAGTGGAGAAAATAGATTTTCATAGGCTTACTGAGTTTTGTACAAAGTATTTATGTTACTTTAATGTAACTTAACACTGTTAAGATGCCAATTTGCACATAAATTATTACGTAATATATTCTTATTGATCTCAGTTCATTTATTTAAACTAAGAATTGAGGATTAAACAGGTAGATTTAGTCAGGATATGGATAATAATATCATGGAGCTTCTCACATATAGCCATCTGATCCCAAACTAGGCAGAGCCTGTACTATGGTAACCAAACAACTGATATACATACTTATAGAGATAATTAACACCCAGACACAACAAATACCTCTTATCATCACAAAAATATTTTTTCCTGGGTGGGAACAAACCCACAGCCTATGGCTTTGTAGTCAGAAGCACTAACCACTACACTAACGGGCCAGTCATGGATGTTGCTTACTTTTCATAGGTCTGTAATAGTTGATGCTTAAATAAAAGACGGAAATAGGTTGTACTCCTTATATTAAAAACTTTAAACGTTGGAGCGACGGTTCGGCCTAGCGCGCTCGTGACCCTTTGTGCGCACATAGGGCTTCGTGTGCGAACGTGGAGCTCCCGGCGCGGGCCCGAAGTGACGTACGGCCTCACGAGCGTTCCTGCGGCCCTGCATCAACACCGTCTTGCGGCCAGTGGGGGCACGGAGGGCCAGCTGGTCGAAAGTCAGGATCTCTCCTGTAAATGTCGAGATATACACATCATTAAGTTTTTGGATTAGTGGCTAAATTCTTTGTTGCTTATGATATTCAAGTAATTTTTACAATGGCATATTATGCTTATGCAGATATTAATGTTGAGAGCTGTGGGTAGCTTAGTGTCTGGGCAATCACTTTTACAATATACTCAATAAACCTGTGTTTAAATCCCGGTGACAGTACCAATGAAATCGTTTACCAATTTTAATGCTGATTTACTACATACTCAACAGTGAAGGAAAATATCAAGAGCAAACCTACATATTTGAGAAATGATAACAAATATTCTTAAATATGTAGTCTACCAATCCATAGCAGGTTGATGTGACAGTCTGTGCCCTTATACCCTCTGTATAGCGGAGGTCTGTGCCCAGCAATAACACATATAGGTTGTTACTACTAAAGTTATTAGGTATTCATAAATTTTAGTTAATCTATGAATTGTAATAATAAGCAATTTCTTAGTTTCATAGAAAAATTACTATGATGTCCAATTATAATAAAATATGAAAAAATTCCTAAAAATGAAGACTGGCTACAGTTTCATCACCCTGATAATTTTGTAATATATAACTATAAAATTGGTAGTGACAAAATCATACATAACTTAACTAGGTCATACCTGTGGTTTACTTGTATTGATTTTGTTTTTCCTAATTTCATATAATAAAATGTGTGCCTAAAATCATTACAATCTTAAACTTAATTGCTATATAAAAGAACAATGAACTGACTAATACACTCACATTTAGTACACAAACATTAGTACTAGAGTGTGATTGTATGCATAACCTATTCTTATAACCATGAACATAGTAGTAAAAAGAAACAAGAACTTATGCAAGGTAACAGACCTTGCATAAGTTCATTCAGTCTCATTTTATAAATAAGTTTTGTATGACAACAATAATTGCTCTGAGTTGAGTTTTTGAGTTCCAAGCTATATGTCATTTTGAATGAGTTTTAGCTCACAGTCTAGTGTTGTGACTTTTTCAAACATTATTGCTTTATTAATGTTATATGAGTTAAATAAACTTTGGATGTTTAGCTATATAGACATATTAACAGAAGTAAGTTTTACTTTTATACACTTTAGTAGTACACAGTTTACTTCCTCATCATAATCATTTTCCCATGTTACAACCCGTATGTTTGTGCATAAAGATAAATTACATACTTGACATTGACATATAGTAAAAATTAAATATAAATATTCACTATAATAAATAACAGTTTATAATGTTAATACCTTATTTTTGGGATATGAGATAGTTGTTTAAGTTAAACTAACGGAATATGAAGATGAGAAAGTCTTGACACAGTTGCATGTAAATACCAATACTTATAATTATTTGGTGCTATGTTCCATTGGAGAAAACAAAAACACATATTATTAGTTTTCTTCAGTAATCAATGTCTAACTTTAAATACAGTAACTTATTCCATAATTTAACAGTAATAATGAGTTTAATGCCAGAAACTGGTGCATGTGGTCATTGAAATAAAAAGTTTAGTTTCAAACAAATGAAAATGCCCTAGATATACGAAATACATGAGCACGCTTTATAACCTATTTCACATATAAACAATACTAATTACTGACCTCCAGCAGCCAAGATACGAGCACGAGCTTTCTCAGTGACGTGAAGAGCGGCCACCGTCAGTTTAGGCACCTTGTATAGACGCACATCGTTGGTGATGGTTCCAACGACCACCGCAATCAGACCCTCGCGGGTTGGTTTCTTCATGTGGCGGGCCAGTCGTGAAAGAGAAATCGGCGGACGATTGATGCGGCTCATGAACAAGCGGCGCAATATTATCTGGTTGAACTTGGCATCTGTACGCCGAGCCAAGTACCTATACAGCTGTAAACAATGAAGGTTGTTATTATATGAAAAATTTTGCTTGAAAGGGACATTTTATTTGAAAGCAATTTTCTCTTATGAATATAAATTTAACTCACTTTAACCAAAAGCCTAAGGTACACATCCTTAGACTTAACTTCGGTGCGCCTAACTTTCCTGTCGTGTTTGTGGTTGATGTCCACTCCCTGAAATAAGGAATAAAACACATATTTATAACACTGCTTTGGTTGAAAAACACATCAAACTTCCACAACACTATTATTTCACTATGATTTTTATCGATTTATTTTAATTTTGTTAAGACGAAACTCACCATCTTGACAACCGGAAGAAAAAGAGAGTCAATAGACAATAACACTAGTTGACTTTTATAAAAAATGTTACCAACTATAAAAGTACCACAAACAATAAAACAATATTGCCACATAATATCTAAAGCTAAATGCAATTATCAAAGCTACCTTTCGGGTGACTTAATTTTTTTTAATTCTTTTGAAATCTAAATATTATAATTACTTAAAATGTAATTTCTATATTTCATACTATTTTAGTTCTATTTCCAACGATGTACGTCTGACATTGTCTCGCGATTGAATTCTAATTACGACTATAAAACATCCTCTGATTGAGTTTGAACTCCTTCAGAGGGACCGATATATCATACATCTTTTACCCGTATAATAAACTTTTACAATATAATGGTTCACGAACATGCGGACAGAAGAACTGTATAAAATGATCCTACGCCACCTAGAATCTTTGATTAAGACGGCTTTCCGTGGCGGCGAGTCACTTGTTCCAAGTCCCCCAAAAGCGCCTTTATCCCACGCAAAGTCACTGCTGCCAGTTATGTGACCTTATGGCGTAGTGCTGCTACGCATGATCCCGATGTGTTATTTACTTAAGCAATCACGTTACCGACAATTGCAATCGCCCTCAGGATTTCTATCCATCTACTGAAACCACATGAATCTAGCGAGTTAACAAGTTAGCAAGTTCATATTCGACCTACCAAACAGATTATTACTAAGTTAATGTTTATATTAATTTCAGCCTACAAAAGTGGTAAAACTCTTTTACGATAGTATTGCATTCCAGTACGGTAGTATTGCAAGCACAATACTATTCAAGATAGAAAAAAAATGTTCTAGCGAAATTGTTTTGCACTGAAATAGTTAATCGTATATTTCTAAGTGAAAAGTGCAACACGGAATCAAGTATTTTTGAAGTTGTGCAGTTAAAAAATACTGTATTTTTTGGTACAAGTGAATCGCTTATATTACTTACTTTACTGTTTATTAAAATTTTTGTCTACCACATTAAAATCAGGCTTGTAGTATGTACTATTATAAAAAGTTTAAACATTCAAATTGCAAATAAACAAGAGATAATCGTTGACATGAATCTGTCATCACGACAGAAAAGTTTCGACCGCCGTTTTTCGAAAGTAATGGAATTTAATACGAAACATCGAAAATTATCTAAAACTAAAAATTCTGCGCGTGCTCCTTCTTCCATTAAGCCTCGTCTGACTAAAAAGAAGACATTTTCGCGAAAACGCAAATGTGTTTGTCTTCCAGAAAATTACTCCATTGTTGAGTTTCCTGCCATCTGGAACGAACTGAGGCAAAACGGTCAATTATGTGATGGTACAATTATATGTCAAGATATGAAATCAATACGCATACATAGAGCAATACTGTCAGCAGTTAGTCCATACTTCAAAGCTATATTTGTAAATTCTTTGAAAGGAGAGCCAGAAGAGACAGAGGTATTTGTAGATGTCCCCAGTTGTTATATGGAATTAATTCTTGATTATGCGTATACGGGAACGTGTTCTGTAACTGCTGATAATGTTGAAAAGCTATTACCTTATGCGGACCAATTTGATGTCGTCGGTATTATTCAATTATGTTGTCAGCTCCTTTTACAAGAGCTGAGGCCGCACAACTGTCTTGGAATATTCAAATTTGCGAGATGCTATTTCTGTAGTGAATTGGAAAAGAAAGGAAAACTGTATATAAGACAGAATTTTTCGCGAATTCTCAAAGAGTGCAATGAGTTTAAGTCGTTGTCATATGAAGAATTGGAGGATATTTTGAGAGATGACGAACTTAATGTTCGAAATGAAGAAATAGTTTTCCAAGCAGTGAAAACGTGGGTAGAACATGATTTAGATAATAGGCGACGATATATCCCAGCATTGCTGTCGTGTGTGCGATATGGCCATATTAGCTACAAATATTTCAAATCAAAAATACTTCAGTGGCAACCTGTTTCAGAGGATGAGGTATGTGTTAGTAATTTAACAAACTTACGTGAAACTGCTTTATAAACGTTTTACTTAACTTTGAGGGATGTTTTCTAGAAATGTCAAGAAGCTCTTTATCCAGCTGTGGTTTTTCTAACAATTTTGGATTCGAGGCCAGGCACAGAAGCAGATTTAAACGATCCTTTGGCAAGACCGCGAATTCCTTATGAGATATTGTTTGCTGTCGGTGGATGGAGCGCTGGAAGTCCCACGAGCTTCGTTGAAACCTACGACACGAGGTAAATCTTAACACTGCTTAAATCTTAACATCTAAACATCTTAACACACTCAAATACTGGAAGTATTATACTGCATTGTTTAGTTGTTAATAACTTTGCTGTTTCTCAAAACTTCCATCATATAAAAAATATTAATACGGATAAAAGTTGATATTTATTATTAAAGGTATATGGTACCATTTAAAAAAATATATCAAAGGCAAACAGTCGTTTTTGCTTCTTCATGTTTTTAGCCGCGAAGTAGCAAGGCATCACAGAAGACCAATATTTGTCCATTGAGCATGCTTACTAGCAGCCGTCTTGGTTAAATTTTCTAATTTATTAGTTTTTGCTAGTGACTATGGATGATTATTACTTATAAAAATAAGTGACCAGCTTTACGATAAAATATTATTAGGTAGACATTTTTGCCTAATTTTCTTACTTCACAAATGTGTAAATTCTTCCATTTATATTCATTAGAGCTGATCGATGGTTCCTCTCAATTCATATGGACCTGTCGCCGCGCGCCTACCACGGGCTCTGCACCCTGAACAACCTTATCTATATGATCGGAGGATTCGACGGGAGTGATCACTTTAACACAGTTCGATGTTATGATCCCGTCTCCAACATGTGGCATGAGCGCGCATGCATGTACCAGGCTAGATGCTATGTCAGCGTAGTTGTTCATGGTTAGTGTTAATGACTAATGTTGCGCACTAAACACAAACAATTCGTTTGTAGGCATATACTCTGTAATATCAAGACTACATTTTGTTACTATATATTTCAATTTTAAAGAACAAATAATTCTTCTTTAACAATTTCTAAAGCTCGTCACAGTGCGACTTAATAGCTGTCAAATATTAGTCTTTTCTAATTAGAACAAATTTTCGTAAAAGACGAATGTTTACAATATATCACATAATAAAAGTTTTAAATGAATATAATTAAATATAAAGTTAAAATTTAACACGTCTATTACGTACTTATACAACCTAGTTATTGTTATGGAAGTGAGGTTTTCTGTTACAAGCATTTAAGTGCTTAAAAGAAGATCTCTCCAACTATCTTTTTAAACCCCTGTGTACTTGAAATAAAACATTATTATCGTATCATTATCATATTATCCTAACAATAAACATAGAAATGAGCATAGACTTAAAGAGCTGATGATCTAAAGATATTGTTGATCAAATCAAAATGTATTTATCAAATAGGCCTTTACAAGCACTTTGAATCGTCGTTTTTACATCTCAGTTCCTTAGAAAACTGGAAATTACTAACCAACCTTAATATTTTCTTTTCTTATATTTTATAACTATCGGGTGACTCAAATGAGATTTAAATGGTTTAACAGATTTTGTATGAAAATGAATGAAATAATTTTATATTGCCTACAGAGGGTTTGATATACGCTTTGGGAGGGTACAACGGGAGGACGCGCATGTCATCGGTGGAACGCTACCATCCCGCAAAGAATCAATGGGAGATGACGACGCCCATGAATAAGCAGCGCTCCGATGCCAGCGCCGCCTCGCTTGGCGGCAAGGTGCGGACTGAGTTCTTTTTTTAAATATCGGGGCCAATAGGCCGATAAAGCAATGTTTGTCTTTACCAGATACCGAAGCACTGCAACTCCATTTTTATTTATTTAAGCAAATATATACATAACAATAAAATGAGAACTACTTTTCTGCTTTTAATGTGGAACGCAAGAATATAACATTAAGCTGAAAAAATCAACGTATAGGTATAAGTGCACTGGGAATTTAAAATATTAATTAAATACGCTATAATCGGTAATATAGCTTTAAGTTAATAAGTTAATAAGTTTATTTGGTCGTGTTTGATCCGGAATCTTTAACTTACCATGTATCATCATCAATTGTAATCAATGGCTTATAAACTAAAGTTCATTTATAATTGCTTCTGGAACCCTCAATTATGGCACTTAAGAAAATTTTAGTAATGCATTCTAATGTCCATCTTTCGGTGGTAGAGCCACGCAGCTGTCACCGCAGCTAAATGGGCCGGCTCAAACCGGATAAGTACCACGACCTCACAGAAAATCGGCGTGAAGTGGAAGTGTTTTTACTTTTGCGTTTTGTTCGATGATCGAGGTGGCCGGTGGCCCATCCCCCTACCTCCCTCCCTCTATTTTCCTCTCTTCCACCCCTCCTCCCTCCTTATTATTTCTCCTCCCTACCTATCACTCTTTTTCCCTCCCTCTTTCAAAATTTCCCCCCCTTTAAGACTTGCAATGTCCATGAGCGGCGGTGATCGCTTACCATCAGGTGAGTTGCTGTCGTGATATGTCTGTCTCAACTTCCACTAGAAGAGTAGATTTAATAAACTTCTTCGATGCTTATCTACGTACAGAGTTTCAAAATGGCATTTATCTCGTTAGGGCGAAAGAAAAACCTTTAAACTGTATTCTTTTTCTAAAGTGGCAAAGTAAATAATTTATGAGATACGTATACACGAAAACCTTCTCAATGCGTTGTAGTGGAATTTATTAGTAGCCTTATTTTTTTTAAATTCTGGGCAACTGCTCTGATGTCAATCATATCCCAGGGGAAGCAGTACTTTCGCTTTTGCCCAAATGTGAAGTGTTTATTGCAAAGTTGCTAGTGCAGTAAATACGTTATCCGAGTTCCACGAATTTACATTAAGCGTGAATAATTTTTATTTGCAGCATCTTTTATTTGGTAATATTTTTGTGGAGTTCTAAAAATATATTTATTGAGTATTTTATTACGATAAGCAAATCCGAATTCCCTTTTCCTATTTTTTAGATATCAATAATAGAATCTTTAGCCCGATTAGGTAAGTAACTACCGGACTTATATTTCTAACTAGCTGATCGATCATTAGGTAGTCTGTTAATCAGTGTATATTAACGTTTTATTAAAAACATCTAACAAAATTTTGTCCTAATGATCAGTTTAAAAAATTAGTGAAGTATTTACCTCTATTAGAATCTGGTGGAATGAGTCTAAAAAACATACTATCTTGCCACAACGGTCATAATTCTGCCTTTCCATCTGTATCTAAACACTTGTATATATTTGCACTTGCAAATATACACACGAAAATATTTTTTTCTGACCACGAACAGATCTATATAGTCGGCGGATTCAATGGCCAGGAAGTGTTGAGCTCCGCGGAGATGTTTGACCCACGGACAGGACAGTGGAGCTTCGTCAGGTCGATGCTCAGCCCACGCTCTGGCGTCAGCCTCATCGCGTACAGGGACTCGCTGTACGCTCTCGGCGGTTTTAATGGATACAGCCGTTTAAATACCGGTAAGAGGTATAAACATAGATTATTTAAATACGCGAGTATCCAATATTTTAGCCCGATTTATAAATTTCCCATTAGCACCATTAGTTTAATCGCGAAGTTGGATAATAGTCATATATACGTCTACTCTAGGCTTCAAGCTCTAGGTAATACGGTGGTAAAGCCACGCAGCCGCTCTTGCTCCTGAATGGGCCGACTCGAACCGGATAAGTACCACGACCTCATAGGAAATCGGCGTAAAGAGGAAGTGTTTTAGCTTTCGCGTTTCGTCTGGTGAGTGAGGTGGCCGGTGGCCCACCCCCTCCCTGTTCCTACCCCCTCTCCTTTCAGATCCCTCTCCCTCTTACTCGTTATCCCTCTTTCTTTCAAAAATTCCCACCTTAAAGCCTGGTATCACATTTCGAAGTTCTGTATTGTTGCAAATGACCATGGGCAGCGGTGATCGTTTACCATCAGGTGAGCCGCTTGCTCCTTTGCCGGCCTACTCCATCAAAAAAAAATTAAGATTGTAAGCTCTTTAACTTAGTACATGCATGTACTCATTAATTTTGCCTCACTTATATTAAAACGAAGGAAAAATTTCCTTACGAAATTTGTTTTCACCTTAAACAATAAAAGAAGTACACAGTACAAGTACACTCTTGAATATGTATGTTTATGTATTTCGCTAATTTGAACTGTATGCGTGTTCTGTGTTATTAAACCCTCTGATAAGTTTCACATGGATAAGCGCTCATATCCCGGACAATTTTCTCCATGTCACATAAAAATTTGCCCCGGGTGGAAATCAACCCAAAACGCACGACCAATTGGTTAACTGCGCCAAATGTTGCAAAAAGTAGTAGAACATGTAGGTAATATAAGCTAGGACAAAAGTTTTGAGCACCCAATATATCATTATATATTCGTAGAATGTTACAACGAAATATTTGTTCATATAAAATCCGCATTTTGAGGATAATAGACAAGACATCACCAAATTTAACAAACCAAAACACTAATAGCGCACTGGATCACTGGATGTGATAAGAGTGAGACTCGATTTGGTTAATTAATTTATGACTTCTTAGGGACCAAATAGTTAATCCTTAAACAATAGACTTTGTTTTTTGCTCTTCATTTTATACACCTACAAAATCTATAGGGTGCTCAATACTTTTGGCCAAGGTTGTACATGCAATAAAAGTGCTCAAAAAAAAGAAAGTATGGAAAATGCACTTACGAAAATCGACATAGGAATCACGTAGTAATACTCATAACTTGTTTTAAAAAAATACTATACTGTGCTGAACAGGTGTAAAATATTTTAAAGTGTATGACTTCAACAAGTACAGACTATTAATCTGTGCGGTATTCATTACAGTCACTAGTGCTAGTCACGAAGCTGGAGGGCAATGCAGTTATGACGTCATTAGCACGTTATGTGACGCCATAACTCCGGAGCTATCTCGGCCTGTCGACAATTACCACGATGGATGTAACTGCATGTGTTACGAAACCAGAATTTTAACGTCTCTAAGCTTTAAACATTATTTTGGGTTTTTTTAGAGATTTTATATAAAAATTACAAAGTTTACATAGTTCAAAAGTAATGCACTGATTAAACGATTATGTAAATACAAAAACAATAACCTTTAAACCAATGGGAGTGGGAAAGTGTCATGATATTTCAATGTTCAAGATCATACTTCATCATCCAACTAACTATGCCCTGTCGTTTCACCACGTAATTTAAAGAAAATCGCCGGTAAATAATTAAGGGTACAACAGCATAACGAAAAAAAATGTTATATTTTTTTAATTGATAATAAGTTTTGAAAGGGCTGACCCCAAAAACCGATAACCTTACCAAACAGGAAAAAGATAAAAGCATAACTGTCTATGTCAATTTTCAGTCTAGCTAATAGTGTTATAACATGTAACAACAGAAACAAACATTCTCGTGCACCAATAAACAAACATATGAGCATTCAAGCTGTATCGTTTGGTGCTTCTTTAATATGCAATGAATAAATACAAAACACAAATTCATCATTCCATTCAAATCCATCACCAACTTTTTTCCAATACTACCTTCCCTATTTAAGATTTCCGTTACAAATCAACTAACGCTCTTACATTAAAAAAATAACAAAATTTGATGCGAGAATCAGATTTTAGATTACGGATCTCGGCAAAATAACTAGCTTTTCTCTTGATACCTCAAAATCCATCACGACGAACACAGCTGCTGATTAAAAATTTTAGATGTTAAATGAACTCCATTCACACTTGCCGAACGAACAGTTTACCGTATCTCTTCGGGGAATACCTTTCCTTTCGTTACAGCGAATAACTCATCAGACGGGCATGTGTTGTTTTAATTTGCTCGAAATATTTGTTAAGGGAATCTAGCCGAGTGGAATTAATGTGCATTTTGGCGTTGAAATCACCGTTCGGATCGCTCAAACGTAGCATGCGAGAATAATCTCTCATGGTTTCGTCGAGGAAAATTTTAACGGAACGAACAAAGATTTTTCATTAAAAATTTTTGCCTTATTTCGATTGGTAGCATATATGACTTGTATCTGAACTTAGGTTGACAGTCTCGTTTGTTTGTTGATGTTTTTTGTATGTGACTTGTAGGAAGAGATTAAAACTTACATACGCAAACCATAAAAGTAAACATTCATTGTTAAATCGTATTGTTTGAACAAAATAAAATCAATTTGACACTTATGTGAGAATCATGTAAGAAAAATACATAAAAATCAGTTCATTTAAACTGTTCACTGGTCTGAACTGAATTAATAATTTACAATTATAATAATAAATTACCTTTCTTATTTCCTTACATTATAACATTTTGGTACACACTACTTGCATTATAATAGTACTTAACACAACTTATCGTTAGCATGTTTAATTTTTTACGGTGGTAGAGCCACGAAGCTGTTCCTGCTGGAGACTGTGCCGGCTCAAACCGGATAAGTACCACGACTTTACAAAAAATCGGCGTAAAGTGGAAGTGTTTTGCTTCCGCGTTTCGTCCGCTGAGTGAGGTGGCCGGTGGCCCATCCTCTTGCTTCCCCTTCTTCCTACTCTCATTCCCTTTCCTACTTCTGTCTCCATCCCTTTCCTTGTTCGCTCACGTCCTACTTTCCCCCTGATCCCTCTTTCCTCCTCCCTCCGCCTCCCTCCCTCTCACTCCTCATGACTCCCTCTTTCAAAAATTCCCACCTTCAAGGTGGCGGTCCATGGGCGGCGGTGATCACTTACCATCAGGTGAGCCGCTTGCTCGTTTGTCAGCCTTTTCCATAAAAAGCATAGTATTGAAAATTATCTGAAAAAATTATTAAAATATTTTTTCAAATAATTTGAAAATTAATTAATTAAATTTTCAAAATAAAAATAGTATTGTTGGTTTATGTTAGTATTTATGTAAAGACCGCCTAATGCGGTATAAACCTCATCAAGTTCTTTCCATTTTTCTCTGTCCCTTACAAGCCTGGCCCAATTATGTGGTTTGAATTATAGTCATAAATATAGCTTTAATATGATTTTATAGATATGACAATAGTATCGAGAGAAACATATCTTTATTCAGTGACAGAATTATGATACTACCGTTACACACAAATGACTAATACTTTGAATAAACACTACTTCCGAAAGAAAAAAAAACATTTCGTGGTTATAAATTCGAAATATGTTATTTTTTTATATATAAAATGAAGAGACAGGCAAGTCGTACACGTGCACGTGAATACAGGGACAGACAATATTTTGCCTATTTGCTGCACGACTTCAAACCTGCTTCTTGGGGCCTTGCGCTGCGTTACCCAGATCTGTAAGATTGTGTATCTTTATTGCCCTTCAAACTGGAACAAACTGCAAATGACATAAATATTCGTCTAATTAATGGCTGTTCTAACGAGTTCATTTCTACTTTCATTCGTAATGTATTTTTTTATAAAAATATATAGGTATATATTCAACATCATACTTCCCTCGCAGTGATGTGTGAAGTCAGGCAAACCGCAGTAGGTTTAACACTGCCTAAAGACGGCTTACATTTATTAGTCCAAAAGATGTTTTATTTCGTAAAAACAGTTCCCTTTATTGTAAAAATTAAAAACAATAGAAAATATGATGGAGATGGTTTGGTTAGACTACAACAGGAATTCGCTTGCGGAAAATACTTTTAATCGCTGGTTATCACAAATCGTAATACAAAAGACACAATCACCACTAAGAATTAAAAAATAACTATCCAATTATGTACTTAATGATATGTAAAATAAACTTATCGTTGACTACTTATTGCTTCAATCTAACTTTATATACAATTAGTTAAGCGAAGCGCTTGCCTTCACAGCGCAGTGAGTGCGCAGTTTTAGCTTTAAGAGGCTTTTTGGCTCTCGTCACTAAGAGATACGAAAAGATATTAGACCCTTTATACCGAAACACAGTAATGTTTACACAGATCGGCGCTAGGCAAAAATTTGCTAATTAGTCAATATCAAATTGACAATATCCTTCGCCGGGCGGAATAGAATCAAACGGCATGACAAATATTAGACACAATATTCTTTTTGGACAGGCTACTTCGATTACAAACATTTAATTCGATTACAACATAGGCACCAAAACTCATGTCGTCACAATTTATTAGGATTTCTGTTTTAATGTTTTTTGCCATGCCCTTTTTAATAATCAATTTATTATCTTTTGTTTTATTGTAAATTCACTGTGATTTTAAATAAAATTCGTAACATATGTTTATAAGAACTTTTGAGTAGTGCCCAAGTAACAATAAAGTTATTTTAATACATAAGTTGGTAGTAAAAGGAGACGTATTTTTTCATTTAATAATAATTTTATTGCAATTAATAAGAACGCCAATTTATACATTTATTTTTTATTTTCAAAGGTACCATAATTATTTTGTACCTTCTTATACC
>DWHQ01000544.1:0-13526 GCA_018247955.1 Eurytides marcellus marcellus | reverse complement strand
TTATACACTTGTGTGTGTGCAAAATTTAGCACAATTAAAGTCTATATGAAAGAAAACTTTAGAATGAGAAAATTCAAATATCATATTTGTATTTAGACCAAATGTGATGTAAATAAATTTAAAAAGATAAATAAAGCATAGATTTTTTACGTTTATAATATCAATGTCTATGTCATGATTTGTCAAATTATAAATGTAGTATTTAAAAATTCAATTATGTGATAAAAAAGTAATGCTTTGTTAAAAAAAAACCCATTTAGTCTAATTTCTATCACTTGGCTAGTGAGTATATCATTTACATTTATAATGTAAATATAGTTTGCGAACGACATTCGTTGATAAATTCAATGCATATGTGTATCACTAGTGTCAGCGTAACGTTCGTTAAATTTCGTAACTTTTTCAAGATCGTGTTGCTTTCGGGATTAAGACGGATATTGTGTGTAGGCCCTTCCACGTTCGCAAGTGAACGTAAGCGCACTTGTCCAAACACAGGCCCCGAACTGTTCAAGTGATAGGTCTTTGAACCTCGCGCGTGTTTGCGGTTTGTTTTATATAGTCGCCTCTTAAGGTGGCGATAAATTAGCGATTTGCATCCCGCCGGCGAAAGTAAACACTCGTGATGTATGTAAACGCAAGTGTGTCAATATCTTACCGTGGATCTTCGGTACCGTGTGAACGCAGCGGTAACTGCAGCCACCTGGCTTCGGTTGGCGCGTATCATTCTTTCACATGTTTACGTGGGTGTACTCCAAAGTGAATAAAGTCCTATAATTAATACATCGCAAAAGACATATAGTATAGGCAGCGTAAGATGATAATGTTGATCTCACCTATGTGATAGGTAAACTACAAGAAAGCGATACATTATTGCTACTTAACGGTATGTACGGTTGCCACACTTAAATCAGGTAACCTCACTAACAATACAAAAAATGTTTAATACTCTTTATGCCGATCCTATATGAGTCATTCCCTGTTATCACCGTCGAGGCTAAAAGTGTTCACAGGTGAAATTGACAAAAATACAATCATAGGACAGGAGATCAACGTGCCTTCACTTGCGGCGTATTTCGGAACTGATACTTATTAAATAATTTAAACATTTGCCACTGCGAATAGTAAAATCTGATGTTTTCATTTAATTATATGAAGAATCGATAAAATGTTTTGTTAAGGTGAATAGGCATAAAATTATAACGTCAATTATAACTACGTATGTACGTAAAAGATATATAGCTGATAGATGTAGGATTTTACAGCACACTGCGCCGTAAGTTAGTTTCAAATAATTAAGACCAGCATAGATAATGAGTCCGATTATAGGTGTTATTGTGTAAGACACAAAAGTATGTATCGAACGCGGTAGCCTGGATGACAGAGATAAAAGTTACGTAAGTTGCAATTTAAAGGTTCAGATTTTAGTTTTGTCGTTTGTGAATATATTTTAAAACTTACCCACCAAAGTTTAAGTTAATAGATATCTTGAAATAAAGATGCAGTGGTTTTTAACACTGAATGCTTATTTTCCTTTACAAAATTACGATTCCAAAGTTTTATTATGCATGCTATTACACCAATAAAATTGATACGGGTTAACTAGCTCTGATATCGCAAGCACAATACAGTTAAAAATTAAACGTGTTTTTAATTCGTAAAACATTTAATTCAAGTCTTCGAATTATTCCTATATATTTTCAATATCTAGAATAAAAATATTTCGCGAAAAATGGAAAGCCTATTACTGTACATTTTAATTAACAAATGAAATTTAATAAACATAAATATCGCATTGTAGTATTTCCAAAAAAGTTTAATAAGAAAACGTGAGCACAAATGCGTTTCTTATTGTTTGCGACAGTGTCTCGTTGGTTTGTTTTAATTATTCAGGCAAATATTTGTTGCTGTACAGCTGTTGTCGCTTATCTTATTCTTATCTGTCAAACCCTAGTCAATGCTAAGAGGCACGGCCGGCACAGTGTAGGAATTACGACATTTTGTACTAACACTCGTAGTACGATTAATTTGTTTGCTCAGGTATTAGTTCTAAAAGAATCTCTTACTAAACTCAAGTATGATGCACGCACAAAATGTGCGTTCTATTTTTAAAAGATCCAGATAAATCACAAATTATCATGGATCGTTCCAGTATCGCCTATAAATCGAAGGGATTTCACTGCAATAGTTAAAATAGGGCAACATAATAGATTATTCTGAGTGTGTTAGTTGAGGATAAAATTGGGATATGCCTGTTGATGTTAACATCAGACCAAAGATTAATATTAGTGATGGGTAAATTTTGATAAAATATATTACTCTTCCTTAATTAAAAAGAGTATATACGGACATATTTTGGAAGCAGTGTTGCAACAGCTAAAAATTAATCTTGTTTATGAATTGTGTGAAGTGATTCTCATTCAGAAAAAATCGTTGAAAGCACTACGAGCAAAGCTTGGGATAAGTACTAGTTATACGGAAGTCTACATTGCCATCCATTTGCGCGGGAAAGAGGTTCGCACAGGACGTTAATATAAAGCAGGGTCGCGCGTCGGTGTGTCCGCAGGCACTTAAATCTTACACCCAATAAAAGTGCACCTCGCGGGCGCCCAGTGCGATAATTGGTCCCGCCGAGTATGAGTACGATCGCTGCTTTGACTCGAGCGGACTTACTCGGACACTTTTACGATTCCCATTGGTCTCGTTTAATGACGTGTGACGGCCCGGAGCGGGGAAACAATGCGCTTGTAATTGAATTTTTACAATGTCGAAAATTCATGACGCCTTGGAGGCGTTTCGCCGTGACGAGTTTTTCTGGTCGGACATGAGGAAAGTGCGAGAGTATTTCAGTCAGTCCGTTTTGTAAGGACTGTATGTACAATTAGTTTCTTGACTCTTTACACGAAGACTTTTATATTGAATCCAAATCGTAAATAAAACATTATGCATATTTTAGTGCAATGATGAAACCTAACTTTGCTCTCTTTTCGATTATATCTAATATGTCAATTACTCTGTATTATTAGTAAATTCTTTATTTAATGCCTTTGCTTAAAGCTGAACACATAAGTACTGCAGTTTGCGTTTTCTTTTTTATTTCGTGAGTTGATCGTGAGAACATCTATTTATAATAAGTGATGTTTTTTCTCTTACGCTATGACGATAATTGAAATCAATCTTTGTTTTAACGTCACACGTTTCGTTTATAGAAATTGCGCCGCGGCGTATGCTCAGGCGCCGCGGGACACCGCCGCCACCCCCCGCGCGGCATACACCACCCTCACCTTTATTTATATTTATTTACCTTCCCTTCATTCACCGAAGGGCCGCCCTTTCGGCCCTTTTTGTCGCGCCCGATACAAATATTGTGAAAGGGCCTGCGGTCGGAGTGAATTTATTGTGTTACAATTTGACGTCGGTGTCTGTCGGTTACATAAAAAGTAAAGAAGAAGAAGAGAGAAGTTGCGTCGCGTGATGCGAATGTCGTAAATTAGAGGGTGTTGTCATAAAATAATTTTATCTTTTGTCTTAATCGCATTTAAGATATAGGCGGTATAAGAAAGTAAATAAATTTTTCCTGATTTGTCCTGATATAGGTATATAGATGTACAAGAAGAGTACGTTAATTGTACAGATTATAAAATTTGACTTATTATTATTCATATACATAGAGCTAATTTAAATAAAGTTATATAAAATATAGTCTTGATAACAACTTAGAATCCATATTCATAATCGGACTTAAACAATTTAAACGGCTTGATGTTAAAAAGCCGCAATTCTCGGACGCGACAAAGATCAAATCTTCACTTCATTTACTAACAGTGACACGGAGATGTCCATGGGCATCGGTTATCATGATAAATGACGTATTTATTTATCCGACGAGCTTAAATGGCTATGGTAATATTGGTCGTACAACAGCACAAAAGGTAACAAAACACAAAAGTTGGGGAAAAAAAGGTAAACCGCGCTATTTACAAAGTGGCTAGCGTGGACCACACAGGCACAATCGGGCCGCGCGTGCGACTGCGCCGCTCGGGTGGAAAAAAAAACATCATTCCCAGCATAGATCCCTTTTGGTTATAGATCGCGTTTCGGTGGTGTGATTTGTGACGTTAGGAAACGTTAATGGCACGTCCGATTGGTACGCTTTTTCCGTTCGCCATTGTTCGTAGCCGATGTTTGTCAGATCATTAAGGCAATTGGCAGTGAGCGAAGCCGATTCTGGTATAGGGTGATATGGTTGACCCAAGCACGCTATTGCGAAGCGCAAAACTATACACTCGGAACACTCGCTTCAAGTTTTATGTGTAAAAGGCAAGGCCCGAACATATGTCAGGTTGCAATTGCAATTGTAAATTAATTAGTCGCAAGTGTTAATACTTTCAATTACGTCCGTTTTCAACGAGGGCGATATACTTTGTATAAGGCAATCCATTGATACTATAATTGAAACGGTTTCACGTTATAAAAAAATAGAGTAACAGAAGTGTTTCTATTCTGGTATTGCGTTCTAGCAGGCGAGGTCATGAGAACGGACAATGACGATTCTACTATTTGCCGCCTTCTAAAAGAATTAGGGCTTCAATTATTGCGTGGAGGAAGCAAATCTTCGTAAAAACTCGAAATCGTTACACGCCGTGCGGCGCGCTGGCTGTTTACGCGATCCGCACAGGCGCTGATGGACGCAGAACATGCGCCGTCTTTGACACCGCTCTCCGCATCCCGCATTCGAGTCTACCGAACTATTTTTGTCCTAAGCACTCGTGCAATTGTTCACTATAATTTGCTCGCCTTTGTTCACAATTCTTTAATCAGCGGGTCGTGCTAAATGACCAATAGTTCTTTGTGACTCGGATCGAGGCTTGAAGAAAATTTTTCCGAGCGCTTCATATCGGATCGGGAAGATATAAACATAGAAAAAAGATAGAAATCTTTAGAATCATTTAGATTTTGTCATAATTTAGAGCATTGTAAGTAAGCGAAAGATTTCATATTAAATTGTAATTTAAAAAAAAATATGCATAGAATGAGGCGAGTGGGGCGATCACGTCCTCAGGGCATCCTCATACAACTGCATGATTGCGTATCGTTTCAAATTTGACCATATTCGAAATTCTATCACTTTTCTTAAGGCTAAATCGTTTCAAATTATACGATCGATGTTGTTCCCTACTAGTGAGTTGCATGAGTATTATGACGCGAGGGTGATTACACGTGTGGAAGTTAATATGTACATGTTATTAGTTGCCTTCACGTGAGTACACAAGCGCTACTTTAGGGTTCGTCTAATTGAATGTAGGCGCGGCGGCGGGCTGCCTAACCTAATTTACATTAATGCAAACGAGGAGCATTGTTCAGGTGTGAAACACTAGTGTCAACACGAGGGCCTCAACTCAAATAGTTTATTAGCTCCACCCAGCGCTGTTCTGGCGGTCAGCTCTTTGTTGCATTGACAGCCCTTTAGAGACACGCATACTTAGCGCTTAAATACGACTATACCAGATACAACATCATACAAAAAAAAAGAGGGATGTATCATTCCATTCATTATTTCTATTCATTTCCAAAGGTGTCGTTATGATTTTTAGAAAAATATACCACGAAATGAGTTTTTAATGAAATGTAATAGAATAAAAGAGACAATACTTTTGAATATAGAATGTAAACCGGATTGGTTTTACTTAAGGCGCGCGATTAAAGCGCCGTTTCCACGACGTCAATTTCAGAGAGTGCATTAACGATTTTATGAGCGCTTTACATCTGCTTTATGGGAGCGTTTAAGAGACAATTTAACGCCTATAAATGTTTTTCATTGATTGTGGTGTACGTGTACGAGAAATTGTGTTGGTCAGGGAACGGATAGGTCGTTGACTCTGCTTGGCCCGCGTTGCGGTCGTCTGAAACACAAGAAGATTGTAGTGGTCGCGGCGGCCTCTACAGCTCGCACGACAAACACTCGGGTCGCAGTGAAAGCGGCCGGTTAGCGTATTAATTACGGATAATACGAGTACATACTTATACTAACTGTAATTGAAATTTTAACCAGGACTTAAAATGTCTAACTTCAACAACTGTCGCCTGTTAGTATAGGAAGAGATGTTATGGAAGCTTGATTTTTGAAGAGTTTGATTTTGTTCATAAAACTTTGAATTATTTGAAGTCGAGGTGTACATTTAAAACTTTGTACTCGAACAAACGACTGTGACACTAAAAACTGGCATTAATAATTGCATTACTTAGAGCTCTTTACCACGTGATTAGCCTTAAAGGAAAACTCGAACATAAATACTGGGTCTATATCTGCATATCTATCTAAAACTACTACAAGTTTTAATGACGAATGTATACATTGATAAAATAAACAAACAGTCCTAACGCCCACGGCGCTCTTCCGGAATTTCATTACGGGGCTGTTTGCATTCCCCAAATATTATTCACCTCGAACACGATCGTGCGTCTCGGCGATCGATCGAGTCAGCGATACACCGCCCAAAGAACGTCTAATTGATTCGAGAATCGATGCGAACATATGAAATGATGTCACTCAAAAGACAATAGCCGATCATAAATTAACGTGACAAACCGCCACCTCAGAGATAAATCTTGGGTCGAACTCGTGTCTTACGTTTTTAAACGCGATATAAAAAATTACCGATTGCACCGAGCCCGCTTCGAGAAGTGCATTTTTGTGTATGTCGGCCGTGGCCAATTCGCGGGAATGTGCGAATGTGAAAAGGGAACCTCGGCGGTTATTAACTGCCGAAGCTATGTAACACTATGACGGCTTATAAATCATAACCTCCCACTATCGCAGTATTGTCAAATGTTTGAAATTCGTTATGCTTGCGTAATTTTTTAACGCAAAATTTGTCACAGATGACGTTGGATTATGACGAAATATGACGAGCTCGAGTCTATGATACGTTAATATTTAGAAATTATAAAAACAAATAGTAGGTATTTATTATTTGTTTCATCAAATTAAGAGGCTTCTCCAATATTAAATCAATAAGATGGCATTTATTACAATATAACCACTAACTTCGCCTGTTTGTGTTTGTGTATATTTTTATCAGTCAGATTTTTTTTTCAACTTAAACTTTTGACATATAAAATAACTACTAATGTCTATTAAATTTGTGTTGTAGAGGTACGTTTTATCTCGTTATATATTTCTATGTTCTTACATATAAATATTAATTATTCTTATATGTATGTTTTAACTAAACTGCAGAGTGTTTATTAAAAGAAAACTGTTATAAACATGAACTAGATAAGGGTCGAAGGCACATCTCCATACATCAAACCTTTGCAATAACATCGTGGGCGCTTTTACCTCAGTTGTTTACTTTAGTACGACCGTTATTTGTTTTCGTGCGAATAGGCGTATCTAAACTTTACTGGCAGTTTTATATTCTCTATCAGCTATGGGGAAGCATCTCAATGGGTAGGTAAGAAGTAATCATATAATAAAAGGATTAGGATACTTCTTGTTCAAAATATATTTTACATTACATACTCGTAACATATTATATTAAAAATTCTTCAGTTAGGAATTTTATTATTTTTTGGCATTTCTCGTACCACTAACTAGTATGTGCCAATCACTCTTGGCTCAAAAATTATCCCTTAGTATAAAAGCAAATTCATCAGTTGCTTCGTTTGTTACTTGATAGAAGAACAAACCTTTAACATTTTCCCATGTATACTAGTATTGATTAACATTAATTGTTATGTGCGAGACAATAAAATAGTTTGAAACAAAAATCGTTTCAGTAGTATCCAGGACACATATTTGCAGACGCTAGGAAACGTATTAAGATGTAAACACGTACGTTAGAACGCCCAAAACCGAGATGTTTAACCTCCCATTTTTATTAATAGCTGTGTTTTCGTGTCTTCGTATAAAAGTACATACTAATGCGAGTGCGCGGGCGGCGTTATTTTTTGTACGCACAAGAAAATCGTAGAACTGTTATACGTATAAAATATAATTATGGGGAATGCTCGGGTTTGTTATATTAAAAATATACTTGAAAATGGAGGTAATAGCGTCTCAATGTGTCCACAGTTTTACTATAGCTGCTCATTGCAGCTAATTTTAGGGCATTACTGTAGGTTCACTTTACGGGAGGAAACGGAAGATTCATTTCAAAGAATTGAAATTTATTATAGCTATTTTAATAAGTTCTTTGAAGAATACAAAAAGAAATAAATATCTATAATTGTTTTCCAGAAGGACGTTATGCCATGACTGGCATTATGACTACTTGGATTTCGCGCGGTTTTGTTTCACTTTATCTAAATACACACTGGTCGTTTACGACCAATTATTTTTGATTGAAAATGATTTCATGAGCATGTAATTGGGTTTTCTTTATAGGTTTCATGTTTATAAGACGTTGGAACGTTCGTACGACTGTTATTGCGTCCACGAGAAACATATTTCGTTTCCACAGTTCATATCGCATACCAATCGATGTAACAACAGCATTTTCCGTTTGTTTTCGTTTACATTCTAAGCAATGTCATTTGCGCCATAACAGGCATCCACACGGTTTTCAGCTTCGCGAATGAATGCGAGTAACGATTGTTTACAGAGCCGACGCGCGATAGAACATTCCGGTATAACGTCTGAACCAGCTAGCCCGCTGTCGGCTTGTAAACCATTGTGGTTTACTAACTTGTAGACTTTTTAGCTCTATGTCAGTTTTTTTTTTGTTTGCTTGAATTTCTTTGGTGTTACCATTTATTTGAAGGGAAAATTGACAAGATACCCAAAAAAAAAAGATTATTTCTGTAAAATAGATTTTTGAAGAATACAAATGAGATTTATTGTCACTGAAGATAGCAAAAACGGTTGTTTAAATATACGATACAATAACACGTATTTTATACGGAATAATTTTATATAGAATACAATGAAAATAATGAAGCGTTTTAAGTGTTTTAAATTAGTCTTTTAATAGATTAATATGTGCAAAAAAAATCTAAGCCAAAGATCATTGAAATAGTTCCATGATTAATTTAACGCCATGTTTCATCACAAATTTAGAGGTGACACTAGACATACTATGAGTGGTGGATTTACCTTGAAAATGTCATCTCGTGAGACCGGTTTGAAATGCAATACTACTAGCTGTCTATTTTTTTTCTTACATATTATGTCTCAGTATTGCGGTAATCTGAGCCGAGGTTCGTTATTTGGTCTAGCGGCGGTTGTCCGAGGCAGAACAATGCTAAAGCCGTTTGGATTAATAAACTAATGGTCATGATTGTGGAATTGTTCCCTCACGCCGCTTAACGACTTCTTTATTTTGACTATTAACGATCGGCTTCGTGCCTCCGATAAGGCACGATTCGATTTTCAATAACACTTTTGTTATACCCCTAACCAAACTATCTTGGAAATTACAACTTCCGCTCGAGCTTTAAACTACTAAATATAACGTAATAAGACCTCCATTATTTAGAACCTCATCGGAAAGGCCAAAGGCTTACTTTTACTTTTGTTTCCTTTTCTGGTTCAGTATATGTTATCCATTTTGAGGCACTTCCGAGCATTTTATTATGGTTATTTGCCATATTCGTGTAACTACGGGGACTGTGTACACTTCTCTATTAATCAATAAATCAAAACTGCATTAAGCAGTAATATTCTATGGTCATTCTAAATTCATAAATTATTCTAGATCATGTGTTCTTGTTCCATGCATTTAGGAATATCCCGTGGTGCGTATCTCTTCGCGGCAGAGACAAGCCATTCGCGACGTACCCTGCTTTAGCTGCACCGAGACATAAATACGAGTTATTGGTCATTGTTTTAATACAACAGTGGACGCACCGGCTATAACTATTAAAATTCACGATACGTTGACCTGAATGCTCTCGGTAGTCATAAGGAAACCTCTCTGATTCTTTTCCCAGTGTGCACTCACCGGATACAATTTGAATATCATTGCGTCTAATTTGATTTTTTCACGGTTTCAAATGTATAATGATATAACAGAAAACTTAAGATATGTTATATCTGTTAGTCTGACGCGGACTAAAGACATATCCATGTCAAATTTGTTCGTTTTCGGATTTCATTATTTTGTTCCTGACATCTTGAAGAACAACTTAAAGACGAAGAAAAACGAAATAGTTTAATACTAAATATTTCTGTTTGTATGGTCACATTTTATGATAAGTTAACTAAATGGTAACCTTATCGCTTTCCATGTTTGGCGCAGTTGCTTAGCTATTGGCGTCGGCGATATAAGGCTTTGCAGGGCGTATGTACGATTCCCACCCAGGAAAAATATTTGTACGAACTGTTTAAATATAATTATTCCAGATGTAGGTGTTTTGTCCGTGTTACATATATGTATGTGAAACACTTATAAAACATGATATTTCTATCTTATAAAAGGGGCAGAATTTTTTTTTATTAAAATAACAAACACTACAAAAAGAAAAGAAAACAGGTTCGCTTTTTTTATAAGTGATACTACGTTTAACCGTTTTAATAAGGCGACGTCTTACCTAAACCTCGGGAATCTTGTCAACAGCCGATGACAATATTATGCCATAAAATACTGGTATTTCGCACTTGTTATGTAACAACAACTAAACAGTAACTCAACAATGATCCAGCATGATGAAACTCGATAGATGTCTTCAATTAGCATTGCATAAAAGTAATTCCGGACATCGTTTTCTGTGTATTATATTGATGTTGGTATGTATTTACTTTGCCCGTTATTTGTTATGAGTAATGGCATAATTGCTTTTAACAGTTGTAAATATTGATTACAATAATTATGAATATAAATAATTCATTTCTTGACAACATATACCCAGGTAGCATCTCTACCTTATTTCGTTATTTAATTTTTTAAATAGCAAAAAGCATATGTTACAATGCATTGGGAGGAACTTATTTTAAAATTAATAATTTGCAACAGATTGATGATAATAAAACATGTTATTAAAGAAGTAAAGGTTCTATAGTAACTGTATTATCTTTAATTGTAAACATCGTTTTTCTATGAAAAGCGATTTCACAGAAATACGTCTATTTAGTCTGATATACCTTATATATTATAGTTTAGAACGTTTTTGTATTATTATATTAAACGTGTCGTTTAATACGGAGGGATACAACTATACTAGGAAATTATTCATAGAATTATTAAAAAATATTTTTGCCTTTATTCGAAGTAAACTCGTCGATTATCCAATACCTAAGTAATGAACCTGTCTTCCTTACTGTAGTGACGCACAAGCATTTTGAAATTCAGATTTAATAAGGAGCCAGTACGTTCGCTTGGTGTTCAGTCGCCTTTGAAATGGTTAAGTTAATCGCAGATGACATATTTTAGACTATATAAAGTTTATTAGTTCTATAATTAAAATAAATTGTCGTTCTTGTTTTTAATAAAAAGAAGACGGGAAAGTTATGCGACTGATGGTAAGAGTTTTTTGAACTTTACACCTTTTAAAATGTTACATTTTATTATAGAAATGGAAAATGATTGCTAAATATGCTTGTGACCGTACGTAATATTCTGGGTGACGGACAAACAATGCGATCTAGATAGGCGAGTAAACAAAAAAACACACGCAGATGATTCTAAAAAAGGGCGTGGTATATAGCGTTTAAGTCGTTCTGCCATCGCGAGGGGACTGCGATGGCGGTGTCCGTTGGCAATAAATTATCATGTTCGTAGCACAAAAGCTGGCATTGTCAAGTCGGTGCGGCGATGTCTGATGGCGATCGCGCGACAGGCGTTAAAACTGCGACCGCGATGTCGCGCGACTGTCGCACCTGTCAATAGTCGCGCGACTCGTTCGCTCACCGTGCTCCTCACCCGTTTAGATGAACGGTATGCGTTGTGTCAACAGTCGTTTGCAAATTATTGACATTACATAATCGAATCATAATTTATCATGTTTACATATATCGCCATAATATCTGGCGCTCGCTTTGATTCCGGGTACTCAAGTAACCGAAGTTCATATTTCCCTTTAAACCTGAATAGAGTAGTGTTTATACTTTATTGCTAGGTAGTAGTATAAATAGTATTAACAGCGGTTCCATCTTTGGCGCACTTTGCAAAAGATTCTTACCACTGAGAGAAATGTAAAATTCTATCCAAAAAGTCTACGCATAAAATCATGATTCCATCGTTTTCCCAGTAGCAAGAAGTCATACCAATTAAATATAAGTAAGAAAGGATAGTTTAAAAATACTAAGTTCAGTAAGAACTCACTCAACTAAGAATAAAGATTTGTCGGATAGAGGAAGTATTATCTCTATTTATATTGCGTTTATCCTATCTGCAGTTCGTATCAGAATAATAATGTAAACACAAGAAAATACATTATTATGTAATTCATTTGGTGCCAGCACTTATGTATTAGGGTATAAACAAGTTTTAACCCTAAAAATTACCGGTTATTATAATTCCTAAATAATATTGACGATTCTTAAAGAATCCGTTGTTTAATTTCTTAGTTTATAACTAGAAGCTACAAGTTATTTTTATACCTAAAGAATTAGAATCATGTTGTTTTGTTACGTTTAAACATAATTTATGTGTTAACAGCGAAACATTAGTGGATCGGGCGTCATCTGTTCAGTGCGAAGCAGCCAGAGATGCGACATTCGTGGCGACACGGTTTTGTGTTCGGCGATCGTTGTTTTACGTCCAATTAATTTAAATAATAGCTGCCTCCCGACCTACCTGGGAGCTGGCAATGTACATGTCTTATTGTCATAGAAATAAGGTTCACTTCTGTCGAATTTTTTCCGACTATCAAGTGTTTCGGTTTGAGATTATTAACCCTCGTAAAAACTTTACGCTCTGAGCGTTTTTTTTTTTTCACGAGCCGCTAATATTTGCGGAAAATCGAATTCGATCGCCCGCTTTAATGTCATCCATTTGTCTTTCTTTAATTGATATTTTATATGGTGATGCGCAATGAACGCTGTGAGCGAAAATTTAAGCTGAGCTTTATACTTAATCCGACAAAATGGTCTTGGGAGTCGTGATTTCAAAATGGTTGCTTGGTATCATCTTGTTTATCGGTGAGTTTTAGATATTCGCATTTTATTCGTATAAATAGCAAAATGTTTATTACACTGAAATTCCCGAATTTTCCCTTAAAACAATATGATATTCGATTTTTGATCAAACAGACGTTGTTAAGGTGTTTCTTTTAACTTTCAAACCAGTTACCATTCAGCCGTTTCGAGTCTTTATCATTTTACAGTCTATTATTTTATTATAGTGTAATAGTTGGCTAGTAGGCAAGGGGTTGACCCAAAAAAAATAATCAATGATCGTCTCCTTTAGGCTATCACAACAATCGAGAAGCAAATATGTGGCTAACAATGGAATTTTTTTTTTATGGAGTAGACTGACAAACGAGCAAGCGGCTCACCTGATGGTAAGTGCCAACCGCCGCCCATGGACATTTGCAACATTAGAGAACTTGCAAATGCGTTGCCAGTCTTTGAGGAGGGGAATTTTTGA
>DWHQ01000543.1:0-13526 GCA_018247955.1 Eurytides marcellus marcellus | reverse complement strand
CGTGTTGTGTCAAAATTTTAATGTAATTTTAAAATTAATTGAGAGATTGTCGGCTACGGACAGTCGGGGGCCGGTATACGGACCTGGGCCGCGGCTGTCGTCGCCTGTTGATTGGTAAGTGGAACGGGAGGCGGTAAGAACCGCCCCGGGACCCGGGTGAATCTAGTGTACGCGGTGTGAGTGTTTCGCCGTGCCCAAAGGTGAACTCTTCCTATCGTATTTGTTGAGCTAGTGTGATAGCGGTAGAATAACTAATAATGCTAAGGTACCACCCGGGGCGAATCTTGTTAAAGTCCTACGACATAAAAACAAAGTATGTTCATAACAAAGCTAAGGCTCCTTTGAAATTAAAATAAAAACAAACACGTTATCTTACTCAATAATCGATAAGATTACAGATAAAGAGAAAAAAATGCTTCAACATCATTTAAATTTTGCAAAAGGTAAGTGGATAAGTAACAGAACAAAAGAAAGCTGTGTCGGAGGGTATATTGTGTAAAAGCAATGCACTGTAATATATTTAATGTCGAAGTACAATAGCCAGCGTGAGGTCAACTTTCGTTTTCACCAGCTTTGGCAAATAAAAGAGACGATTTCAGAGGCGTCTTAAAGAGATACGGGGACACTCGGAAACGAAATCAAGATGGCGCCGAATGCACGCATGTAAATGTATGTGAAGCCGTTTTAATAATTTAATGCGGCTATTAAAATATCCCTTTGCGTGCGAATAGGGAAAGCGGGTGAATATTTATGAGGCGATCGAAAATATTACGAGTCCTCATTGATATTTTATTCTCTTATCAAAACGAAGGTATGCACATACATGTGATCGTTCGTAATTGTTCGGAAAGTTACTTTATGATCAATTTTAGCACGCCCAATTTGTAATCGGTGAAATTTGCATACATGTTATATTTTACCCTTTTAATGGTTATTTAGTGGGTTTTTTTCTTTTGTAATTAGCACCCGGAGCCGAGATAATTGGGTACGGTCGGAGAAAATTAATTTATGTTATACAAATTTTTGTAAGTAAGCTACGTGTGATGTAAGTAATTACATTTATTTTTCGTTAAATAATTTAAAAAAAAGTCAATATTGTTTGTACTGTAATAAATGTAAATATACGATATTTTATCATATACAACATTAATTCATATTTCAGAAAAAATATGTAAACTTCGACCACGTATGGTGGTGGTAAAGAATTTGATAAAGAATTCGTATTAGTATTTTCTAATGACAATGTCCACATTGCATTGCACATAGACCAAGTTAAACTGATATTTATGTATTTATGAGAATAATCATTTTATTATAGAGTTATCTAGACTAATAATCTTATATAATTAAAAATGTTAAATCTGTTTCTATCCGTAAAAGGCATATTTAAGGCATATAACCATTGAAATAAAACAATGTGTTTACAATAAGTTTATAGTTTATAAGTTTGTATTTTGCATTATTGTGTGCGAGAATTTATAATTTTTGCCTGATTTTATTATTATTAATTTTAAAGAATTTATGATTTTAATAAATGAACTCAGAATACTAGAAAAGGTTTATCTTAATATTGTATCTTACAATTTCTATTTTGAAATTAGTTCACTTCACGTCATGTTCCCTTTATCTGTAAATTTTAATCATATTTCAATTTCCGCTATACTTCACATTCTAGATTAACGGCTACTCAAAAAAAAAAAAATTGGCAAGGTTATTTGTTCTTCCATTAAGGCATCAAAGATAATATATATTAGATTAACCCATTGCCTAATATTAACAAAATATCCGCCGTTTATATTTCCTAAACAAAAATTCTCATTATTATTCTGCAATTTCCATGAATCCAGGATATTTGATCGCCGAGATGGGCCAATCATAAAAGCGCCATTACCGCCAACAACGGAAGTCAGAAGTCAGTGACGCAACGAACACTGTTACGACAATCATGACCTATACACTTCTAACACGCTACATTTCACCATTTATAAATTCGCTTATAAAAAGCTCGCCGTGACAGCAATCACGATAAATAACATAATATCCTCTGAAGTTGTTGACATAACGACCGTATGAGAAAGCCAAGTGTCTTACGCTTTATTCCAATTACACAAGGTAGGATATATTACTGAACTTTGTATAATTCTTCTTTTAATTTATTCCTTGTTTAAAAAAAATACATATGTTTTTAAAGAAACTAAATGACGTCACGAGCAAATATCGCGCCAGATGTTAAGCGACAAGCGACGAAGCATGCCCATAACTGCACCATGAATCCCACCGCCACGCATCTTTTGACCAACTAAACAGTTTGAATCTGCCTGATTCGGTCAGTCCTGCGTTCATCACCCAGAGATACGAGATGCGATGATACTCAAATATTACGTTGGAACATCTTGACATATCAATATCCGGCGATGGTGGCGACCAGTGCCAATTATACAAAAATTTTTTATTACCTAAGATGGTCTTTCGAAAGAGAAGTTTATATATAAACTTTAAACCTGTATTGCAAAAGGATTAGCGGTTTTACTCAGACAAATATTTAGAATTAATGTTCATGGACTCAATATAAATTATTATGATTTTTAAAATACATAACAGCTGACACAATAACGCCTCCCATCGAACATTGGTTGAAATTTTTCGCCGTATGCCATTTAGACTTATAGCATATTTTAATATTAATGAAAAGTAACTAAAAACATTAAAATACAACATATGGATAAAAATCACTTTATATATACATACTTCTAAAATACTAAAATATGAAATATGGTATTTTACAATTTACAATTATCCTGTAGGCACCTCCTGCTTCGCACTCAAAGGTTCAACTTCGGATCAATTAGCACTTGCCAAGCACTAATGTCCAAACAGAATTTGTAAAAACGTTTTAAAACTGAACTACTCACATAAGCGATCTTAATGCTAGTTTAAAAAAATAAGATCTTTGAGTGCGACCATAAATGATATAATATCAACCTACTGATTTCTTTAATACGTGTACTCTAAAGTTATATCAAATAAGCTTTATGCTTTCTTCCTGCTTCAAACAACTTTTTTAAAAGACACAGTAACATAGCAGTTGTGATAAATGTTATAAAATTTTATATTAAACTAAACGCATCTAATGAGACATATCAATGTATCACGGCATAAACTTTAACAGAATCATAGAAAACGGAAGTGCGAGATTTTGTGTCAATAGGTAAGGTTTTAATAAAAACAATTATTTAATTTAGTGCTATTGATATCATATATGATAGTGCTCTATATAAAGGGTTAAAATTGCCCAAGTCAACGCGCTTTGGGACTGTACAAAGATAAAATATTAATACGAAAGAATATATGTATATAAGAATTCATGATATATAAAAAGTTATTTAAAACTAAAATATTTCATGTAATTGTTTTTATTTGCTAACCACATAGTCACAAAACACCGCGCAACTATGACAGTTATTGTATTAATTACGCAAAACTTAATAGACTAAAGGTACGAATTAATCATTTAAACAAACCACCAAACTTTCTTAGTACAATATTTCGTAGATATAATTCGTCTTTGAACACAGAGAAATCGTGTCATGTGCATACGGTGCCTTCGCATTCCCTATTGAATCTAATTGCTATCGATTAGGCAATCAACAATCGTTAGAGTTGAAGTTCAAATACCTCACTTCGAGTGCATGTACATACATGGCATTAAAAGCTAAAATCGTTTTCGGCTCAACTCGTAGATTTCACCTACAATCCGAAATTGTCTTGTTTTTAGTATCTACAACATAAAGCAATCTTATCAAATAAAGTAGAGAATTTTCCAATTTTTTTTTTGTCATAAATATATCAGTCTTTTTTCTCATATATATATTAATTATATTTTGAAACCTAACGTCTAGACTATCTTTAGGTTAAATAGCAGATACAACCATTAGAATTTCTTTTCATTCTTTTTCATTATCCTAAGCAATAAACAAGCGAGTCTATGGCATAACGGCAAGTCACTAACATGCCTAATAACACAGCGCCATTTAATGATTCGATTTAACAGTTCAAACTCCACTCTCGTCCTTCGTTCGTCACACAGAGATATATGATGGTATAGCACGAGCAGTGGGTTCTCTATAAACACCGCCCTTCTAACCAATGCATATTTTACATCGGCACATATTAACAAAATTCCCAGTAATCCGCCTTTGTAAAACATGTATACGCGAAGTCTAAATAAATAAATAAATAAAAATATAACTCACCAGGCATAAGGAAGTACACGAAAATAGCCAGGGCTATGCACACACTGAACAGAGCCACCGGCCATCTCAGGACACGGAGTACCCGGACGACCTTACTGGCACCGACGCTGCCACCCATGGGCACCCGGTACAGGCTGTCCGGGTGAGAACCCTAGAAAGAAAATAATATTATTAAACGAATTATGATATATAAACTTTAAAATTTAAGTATTTTCCAAAAACAACTTGGCTAAAAAACAAAATCACAGATCACACAAACAGAATGCGTAGCTTAATTTATTTAAGAATATGTGTGCCGTGAACGTTTTCTATTAGGTTTAATTTATGAGTTAATTAATTATAGACCTCTTTGGCGAATAATTTGCAATATTTATAATAAAAAAAACACGCTCCGACTGACTTCAACACAGCTGTTACGTGGATACCGAATTATGTTATACTTAACATTGGAATGAAAGAAAGCTGCGGAATGTGAAAAAATCTCGGTAATTTTTATTACACATAATAAAAGACGGTATAATTTATGCAGTATTAACTGGCGATATTTTGTTAATTATATTAGCTTTATCTAAAGAATTTTATAACAGTTGACCTTTGCGAAAGCTGATGAATATTGACAGAATTCACAAGTTTATTTTGGAAACATTTTACATGTTGATTTGCACTGAACAGACACAGTTAGTTTAAATAAATAATAATACATTTGAACTTCTATTGTGTGTTTAACATAACATACCAATTTTTGATTTGTTAAAAAATCTTCTCACAGATTAATCTTGTACGATATAATTTATGCTCATATTGCTAAAATGCCATTAACGATCTATTTTAATAAACTTTCTTATGATAAATCACTTGAACATTTTATTAAGAAGACTTTTTTAAAGCTCTAGTCAGAATTGGATTGTGATTTACAGACGTTAACACAATTCATATTTTTTAGTGTCTGTAATATTATACAAGACAATTATGTAATCTTTAAATTAACATATTTTCTATAGGTACATCAATAAATCAATCTCTTCATA
This sequence comes from Eurytides marcellus marcellus, assembly GCA_018247955.1. Classification (NCBI taxonomy): domain Eukaryota; kingdom Metazoa; phylum Arthropoda; class Insecta; order Lepidoptera; family Papilionidae; genus Eurytides; species Eurytides marcellus. The sequence goes on along the minus strand of DWHQ01000543.1, from coordinate 8,245 downwards.
GAAATCTATTTAAGTTTGAATTATCAAAGAAATTATTCCTATCTGAGAAACTAGTCTAACGTGATGATTATTTGTGATTTAAATTGATTTTAAAATAAAATGTATGATTATAACACCGTTAATCAATTATGTTTTGATTGGTTTTTATTTAATTTATGTAAAGAAATCATCGATTGACACTTTTTTACGAAACAGCTGCTTGACGGTTCCAAATATGCATATTGAAGTAAACCAAATATCGATTAAGAATTAGGGAACATTTAATATTGCTCTCGGCGTAAATAATAAATCTTTAAATAATTTTCTCCTAAATACATAGTTATGTATTGCATTTATCTACTGTAATGAAGCTGGAGAGGCGAATTATTAAGTCTTTACTGTTGTAATAAACTCATAATTAAAATGGTAATAACTGGTTAGTTAAAATTTAATAGTAGGCATGATTTTATCTTAAAAAATTAGTTTCACCCTTAATTATTATAGAATATAGTTTGTGTAAAGTTGTGTAAGTTTTAATACAGTATTGAATGGATAGAACAACTAAAAATAAATAAAGATTTTCCGTTGGACTTAACATGTGACTCCCTCCCAGGGAGCAAAGATCTTAAAAAGAAGCGCACCCTGTAAAAATCGAAAAATATGAAGAGCCAAATAATTCAAGCCATTCGGACTATTTTGTATCGAATCATCGTTACGTTACCTAGGGTCACATATATTATTTGATTGAAGAAGTAAGACAGCACACGGCGTAATTTGCATTCGGCAAGCTTCTGACCATTCACTGCGTAATGATCGACACTTGACGACCGTAAACAAATCATTCGGATGTGACTTGCAATTTTTTTTTATGGAGCAAGCGGCTCAACTAACGGAAAGCAACTAATGGAAATTGTACAAGGGAAAGCTTTCACGAACGCTCGAGCATTCGTCTGTTGCAGAACACTTGACACACTCCCTCACCTTAGCTACGAACGGCTTCACATCGCGGGGCCTGGCGAAGTACTTGTCCAACTTCGTCTCGTAAGTGTTCGGCGGCTCTTCGTCCGCCGTGCGGATAGCTCTGATCCGGTACGTGCCGTATTGCTCCCCGTGTTCGGAAATCGTCGGCAGGTTTCCGTTCGGCGAGCTGCAGCTACTGCTGGACCTGGAGTATGCATAGTTTACCGAGCCGTCACTAGGGTTCTTCGGTTTCTTCGCGAACGCGTATCGCCTGGGCGGCTCCTCCGACGGCTTCAAATCGTACGTCTCGAACTTCTCGCTGACAAAGTGCTCCTCCACGTCAGTGGTTGGAACGTAGCGCAGCAGCCGCGGCTCTTTGGCCTTCTTCTCGTACTTCACCGAGTCCGTCTCGTTATCCAGCTGGGCCAAGTTCAAAGAGTACTGCAGTTCGTTGGCGCTCCTGTTCGGTTTCCTTTTAGCTTTTCTGTCGGTCGTCCGCGTGTGGACATGATCTTCAACCATCTCCGATTCGGAGGCTGGCCTGTCCCCGTACAGCACATAGTTGCCGTTTACCATGTTGAGAAATCCAATGCAATGCTTAGTTATCCGCTGGTGTTTTTGGGTATAATTCGCTGTTGGCAATCATTTCGCCACTCCTAAGTGCTTATTGTTAAATAATTTGAAAGTTCACGCGATGGGACGTTTGGTCCGCAGTACGCAACGGGCCTTTGTCTATAGTATCACTGTGAATGAAGACAAACTATTACGAATTCGACTCGCTTGTTTGTTTGTTTATTCGTTTTGCTTGTAAATAAGTTTGCGATTCAAACTGATTGTATATCGGAATTTTTCTCGACTGGCATTGAGTGAATGGATGTATATGTAAACTATATTAACGGACACAGGATACAAAACACATCATCAGTCATCTATTTTTGTCGAAACGGGACGATACGACTTTAGCGAAATTATTTTTTAATTATACATGACGGTCACTGCTTATTTAATTACAACACAAATAAAATTAAACTCGTACTCTTCACTGTAAAATTAAATCCAGTAACAACCATGAATACACTGATGGTATCACTTGCTTGGTTAACAGATAAGTATTTTTTTTATTGTATGAAAAATCTTAGCCCCTTAACTGAAGACTTCTTTTAAAGACTAAGTCATGCGAATGTTTATGAAAGTGGAGGTTATTAAGCTCATTGAGTTTATGTGTGTTTAATAAGAATAATTACTTTCCAATAATTTAAAGTTTTCAACTATCCTTAAAAATAGATTGTTTTATTTTTAAATATTTGTCATAACTATCGTTTAAACATAAAATGTTATAAAGGCAATAAAAATGTGAGGACAATGCAAGATATAAAATATAATATCCCCTTTATTCGCTTTTTTAATAGTTCGATCGAAGTAAAAGAAGCAAACATTTCAACTATTATAAAACAAGTACTTTATTAATCTACGAATGCATCGTCACCTTAAATGCAATTAAGATAAACAAGCCCAACGTAATTTTATTCTAGAACAAACAAACAATGAGAACATTCTAGATGTCGTAACCGGCGAGTCGGTGCTAAGGCAATAGATAACATTTGGAGCGTTATGTCGGCCGCCATTGTTTTGGCGCGGTTCCCGCGCTTTTTGTCCAGTTTCGCGGGAAAGTTCCCAGTAAAGCGCGTGCGCGACAATGGTGGGCAAGCAAGACAGGCAACGAGAGTGAATTGCCTACGATTGTGCAACGGCCCGCAGTGTTTTATGCAACTGATGTGCCGTTAATGCAACAGATGTTTGTAGATAAAGCTCACATTGTGTTCATTAAGCTCGCGAAGATTAAATATATATAAAAAGGTGGCCACACTTTTGTCCGAATAAAATTTTATAAAGCTTAATAAGCCATAAGCAATGTTTTTCAACATTTTATTAATATTTTAATATTGATAGTAGATCTACTTAATGTATATTAGTTAACCTGATTTACTATTAATATGATTTATGGTTGTTGTTAAATTTAATTTTTTTTAATTAAACAAAAATATTGAGAATAATTGTTAATCTTGTGCTTTACACTAATTCATTGTGTATTGGAACAAAAATATGAACGAATCGGCGTCGTACTAAAACTACGACAACCTGACTATTGTATATTATATTTTTGTGATACAATTATGTGAGTATCCTCCTGTATAAAGTGTTCAAGTAAGTAATGTACATAATGTAATAATATACATAGTAATGTACGAAATGCAAAAAGATAATGTACCTACTTTTGTTAATTCATTTCATAGTACGAAAACGAAGACCCAGTAATTTCAATATACCAAGTATACCAATGCTATTTCTATAGCTCTCATGAAAACCTACTATCAAACTTGGAATTTGAAATCACGTTTTGCGAGTGCTTGCATCACAAACACGCACACCGAGACGATTAATTGATGTTCAAGATATTGAGAAAGACTCACAGATACTCATCGATGTGAAGTATCCGTTATTTTTGTAAAAAGTAAGAAATAAACGTTTTGAATTTATAATATAATGTATGTGTCATAAGTTCGAATTTTTAAAATCAACCAAAACAATGTCAATTTGAACGTTCTCAGCAGAAGAATATTTGTCATCGAGGTTAAATTTTTGAAGAAATTAATTTAACTTATTCCTGCAGGTAATGTAAGTTTTTATTGGAAGATATAAAAAGTAGTGAAGGTGAAAAAAAATGTCACAATGTCAGAAATTTAAACCGTTCCGATCTTCTAATAAATTTGATTTTGCACGCTTAATGCTTGCGTTCATAGACATAGGCAATTGATTTTCCAGTGAGAAACTGAACACAACATCGTTTTTCGGGTTCATAGAATAAAAATTATAGATGTGTACATTGTGGTACGTTTTATAATTTAACAATCATTGCAGGAAGTAGACAGTGAGTTTTATACTTTTTAAGTCACATTCATGTTATAGAAAGTGATTACCGCTGTCCATGGTCAACCTGAGTGTTGCAGGCGTAATAACATCAGAAATTTATTTCCGGGTGTATCTTATTCGTGGAAACTAGCATTTCCACAAATTCGGTGAAACGATGAAGCTTTATAGAGCCACATAAGCTTTAAGCATCAACGTCAGTCAAGATAAAATAAGATTTCCGGGTGTAAAAATGTGATTTTCGTAATTATTTAAAATATTTTAAAGCTTGTTGCGCATATTTATGCTACAAGGAAAATTAATACGAAATTTATAATGTAACTTTAATATGATTGCTAAATTGAAGGGGAGTTCCTAAAGATAAAGATCCTAAAGATAGAGCTGAAGATAAAATCAATTATTTACCCAAAGCAAAAAATATTTTTCTTAAAAATATAAATATACATAGAAATATACATAAATTAATTAAAGTAGCGATAGCAATCCCAAGTTTACAGAAAAAAACGCCAAGTCATTGTTACAAGGTAAGTCATTACAAAATTAAATCGATATGAATCAATCGACCGCATCGGTCATTGGTTATCGGCTTATGATCAATAATACGGCGAAAATATTTCATTTACAATATGTAGTAACCAGTGCTACAATTACTCAGATATTCCAGATCCGTGAAAAGTAATATTCTTCGAGTACATTTTTTTAAAATAATAACACAAAATGCAAACAAAACGCTTTCGGTGTTAAATACCGAAGGCGGTAGGCAAAAGCAAATTTGATAATTTTCTAGAGTACAGAGTCTTGTTGTTGGGCGAAAGGGTAGACTTGTCATGATATACCGACATAAAGTATAGAAATTATACCATTGTCTTAGCACAGATTAGAGGTTTTGGTTTTTATTTCTATACACTTCAGCAAGTCGAGTTTATATCCCGGTGCCGCCACCAATGCATAAGCTACTTGGTAATAGATAGGCTTAAAAACTGATTCATCCAACAGACAGAAAAACATCAACATCAAAATTCCATATCTAAGAAATATCAAGATCTAAAGAAAATCTTCTAAGAAATATTAAGTCCCTAGGGTTATGACGCTCTATGCCTTAAAACTCTAACCTTATGTACTTAGGATATATATTCTCAGTAGTGGGGCATACATATACAAATATAGATCGTTATTTTTAAGTTTCATGAAAAACAGGCTTACAAAAGATTTCGTACTCACTTTTTTATATTATAATAGCATTATTAAACCGTATGCCGATTGACAAACAAATTGCTTTTAAGCAGACTATAGACCGAAAAGAATCATCTTTTGTTCATACTTAAAAAAAGTAGGAATAAAACTCGTAGTTACAGGCATAAAAACTATTCTTTAGTAACTGCGTCGGAATACTCTTGGAACAACCTTTATCAAATCAAATAACTTCAACGGTATCGAAGAGACACGCCTACTTACATAATACCATTATTCAACATTTTTCATCAGAATCAACGTTCTATCCAATTATATTAAAATATATTTCGGAATTGAGGTTGAACAAATTGATTTTAAGTGGTTTAATAATTCTGAAAGCTAATCTCAGTATTGGGACCTCGACCCATCGGATTGATGGTATTGTGTTATTTGATTGTAATAACCAACCTATGACTACCCTTGATCTATGTGCAGGCAGGTACACATTTCGCAAGCCAAGCGAGCTGTTATTATTTCGACGAGTTACGATTTCGAACCCTGCGTTTTATCCCAGTGAACTTTATTTGAATTAGCCAAATTATCTTGAGATATTCTATCGTTAGCTTTGTTTCAGTATAAACCTGTGTATTGACAAATCAAAAATATTTTTTCTAAGACTATTTTTTAACATGAGAAAAGATGGCAATTTACCTCTGATTTTGACATACACAGCACTAATCAGGATGTTTTGCCTTACTGTTCATTGGCATTACATCACGTACTCAAACGCAATTTCCAAATTTCTTTTTATTCGAACAATAGTAAAAAAAAATATAGCGCTACACAATTAATTATTTTTTTTTAAATTAAAAGCATCTTGATAAGTACCTAGTAGGAACTTTTTAAAGAAACCTATTGGGGTAGCAACACTGCATTGCCAGTCATTCTGCCGCCAAGCAGTAATATGTGAACACTACTGAATTCTAAAGGCAATATTGCCAGTGAAATTACTAGGCATAGAGCGCACGTGTAGCCGAGCAGTTTTAAACTAGTGCAGTCTTAAATGTGTGAGTTTGTCATCTACAATCAGGCCCACGACTTACTAGTTTTATCCCTTTATTTTATTAAAGAAAATTATATTTTAGGTATCAAACATATAGACAACAATTTTGACCTTTAGAGTTTCATTTTATTATAACTTTACAACCTACCATGGCTATCTTCATTAACTTAACACCTTGACAGGCAAAAATCACAAAACTTTATATCATTTCATTGACTTTACCCAACTCGACTAATCTTAAAATATGTTTTACCAGACATATTAAAGTTTTGTTGGCACAGAGTCTACACATGCAGAACAATTAGCAGAAGTCAAGTAGTGCATAGTACGTAGCGGTATCCTTACGGTACCAACGTCTCATCCCAGTGAACATACCGTCGCATATCTCGCGATACTGCTCCAATTAATAGTGTACTCTTATGATAGAGTTCCCGCTCATGATACAAAAATGTAAATTGAAAATACATATTAGTCACCGAATATACTATTCCTAATTTATAGTGAAATGAGACGGCCAAGTCGGGTGTTTGAGACTATGCAACACGACTGCCCATAACAACATACTTCCAAATAAAATGATCTTGGCACCAAGAAATTCAAAATGTTTTACTTCTAAGCTCAATAATTACGCCACCAGTAGTGCTTATACGTACTACTGCTTTACATTACGGCTCTAGAATAATTGGCTGTGGTACTATTCCCGGCGAACTTATCAAAGTTATAAACTTAACTTTTTCATACCACTTTAACATACTAGTGCCAGGAGATCTTTCGTAGTTTTACAGTGGTAGAGCCACGCAGCTGTTCCCACTGTTGAATGGGCCGGCTCGAACCAGATAAGTACCACGACCTCAGAAAATCAGGTTGTCCGGTGAGTGGGGTGGCCGGTGGCCCCTACCCCTACCTTCCCCACCTACCTCACTCTGCTACCTAACTTTGCTTTCATCCCCTCCCTCCCTTTCTCCCCTCCCGCGCCTCTCCTCCTCCCCTCTCTCCCCCTTTCTCCCCTCTCATCCTCTCACTACTCTCCCTATGGGGAGACCTCTTTAAAAAATTCTCCCTTTTTAAGGCTGGCAACGCATTTGCAATTTCTGTAATGTTGCAAATGTCCATAGGCGGCGGTGATCGCTTACCATCAGGTGCGCTGCTTGCTCGTTTGTTTGTGCAACCTACTCCATAAAAAAAACTGCCATTTGCCTTACATATATGTAGTGCCGATGTATAAATTTCGCGAACACGATATTGTTTAACGATAATAAGATCAACTCTAACAGCAACACGCCCCTCTCCATAAATACAGCATAATTAAATAAGTAATGTGAATCATGTGTAAATATGTATGTAAATTAGGAATAGTATTTAACGTAAGAACTTAAGTGCATAAGTATAATGTTTGGTTTGAAGAGAATATATATTCCGAAAAAATTGTACAGAACCGGGGACAGTTTTCTTGGCACCAAATTAAAAAATTACAATAGTTAGATTCTTATACCTCATGAAGTAACCATTTTCACAATTTCAAAGAAACATTTGTTTCGCTATTTATTACTTAAGTATAAAATTTTGAAAGGTTGATTGATAAATGATAAACGTTCAACAAAATTTATAACATTGCAATAATAATTGGATCATTAATTGGACCATTGCATCGACTTATTCCTGCCTCCTTACTTTAATTTTAATAACGACATGTAATACGGGGTATAATTTCTCAGACATATTGAACACATGGGACAATTATGGGAAAATTATTATATTGAATTGAGTTACATGTGAATAGGAAAATCGAACAAGGACTTACCTGTATAAATGTGACGCTTTGAATGCTAAGTATCTCAATTTACTTACACTTAACTTTGTTAAAGTAGTACACAGGTGTGGCGGATAATTTTATGGGATATAATCGCCACTTCATGCTCTTAATTAGGTCACGAATGTTCTAGGCACAAAAGACTACAACATATACAGTTATACAGTACAAAATGAATGAAGCATTTTCAAATATTTGTCTAAGAAAATATATTGTAATTATAGTTCAGTTTCTAGTTATAATCTTCAAAACGATATACACTGCCGGCCAAAAGTTTAAGACCACCTTGTACACAGGTTATAATTTGCAAAATATTTTAAATCTGCGTATGA
>DWHQ01000542.1:0-13526 GCA_018247955.1 Eurytides marcellus marcellus | reverse complement strand
TAAAAAAAAATTATAATGGTTTAATATTTTATGAGCGTCAGACATAACGGCACCGACAGCTGTTGAAACCACGTTAAATATGTCGAGGCATGCGGACATTGCACGTGCCGTTGAATCTCATAACGCGAAATCTCTTTCGTTGGAAATAAATGAACGACGATTCTTCCATGCATTCGTTTCTTTAATCATAAAACGGTATATATCTTTTATGTATACCTTTTTGTGTTTACACAGTTGAAATTGAAATGATAGAAAGAGTTACTAAGTGGTACCTCTTGCAATGTCCGTAGTGATGGTGCCATAGCATGCCAGTTATTTTACCGTCAAGTAATAATGTCTAATCTTTACTTGTTTGAAGGGTAATATAGATATGGATCATCTTATATCCCTAGGTGACGAACTCAACGAATCGTCCATCGTTTTGATCAGCTCAAACACTGTATCACAATATGTTATTGTGGGCAAATAATTGGCTTAATATAGGGCGCACGACGTTTATCAAGTTTATCGCGTTACTTCATACCATAAAAAAATATTCGACAATTTGTTTATTGGTTTGTCTTCTTTGGCAACCACGGAGCAATGGCACTGACTTAAGCAGTACGTCGGACTATGTCACTCCCCGTTCTGCATTCTTTCTTTCCCGTCCTTGCCATTTTTTATCACGTAGAAGTAATTATAAGAAATCGTAAGGAATACAGACAGAAATCACAATACAGAATCAGGAATTGATTACATTTCATTAGCATTCTGAATAGAGCATATTGACTCCAGGCGGACTTTGCAAAATTGTCCTACCACTTAAAAAAATTAATAATTTTATTAAAGAATATAATATTACCAATGATTAAGTGTCTCGTTTGGAAGGAATAAAATAGGCGATACATTTTAGTATTGTTTATTTTATAAGATCTATTAAAGATATAGAAAAATATGTGACATCTTTATTCTCTTCAATTTTACTGGAAATGATGCGGCAAGCAGTATTATATCAAATTATTTATCTTTAAATGCAAAATTGAAAATAAAACCAACATCAAATAACAGCATGGTTAACTAAGTAAAGTAATAACAAATGCTGGTTGGTACAGTTGATGGTACAGTTGTTGATGATGGATATTTTCCCAGTATTTAGTGATTATTTAACAAACGGGTGTATTGAAATAAATGTATGTTGGGCGTAGAACCAGTTCTCTAGCGAAGCGTAACAACTATGTAGGTCGGTGCAGTGGATTTGGAACAATCTAAAACAATCAATTACAGTACAGCTCTATTCAGAATTAAAAATTACAACGGACGATTTAGCGGCTTTATAGGTTTTGTACCATTTGAAGTGTTTTCGCTTTTAAATAGGAGCGATTTTGTGGTTATTGCGTGGCGCTGTGCAAAGGACCTATTGCTTGTATTAATCGATTAAAATAGTCGATGGTCATCGCGGGTCCAGACAGCCCTAAGTGAATAATTATTATACATGATTCTAGGGTACAACGTATGGTTCATCGTAGTTGTTGAAACTCTTATTTCAGCGGATCTGCGAAACTTTCATAATCCTTAGGGTTGTATTCATAATTAAACACATCTATCTTAACTTCAATATTATTAAAAATTTAAACAAAGGCACAATTTATTGTCATTTTCAAATACAGCTAACTTTATTTCAATCAAGAAACATTGGTTACATATTTTATTTAAAGAAGTACCCTTTGCCTTCCAAGTTTAAGACCTTATATCAATGTAATATAAAGTTAACCTTCTGTTAAACCATAACCTTAAAATTACTTGAAATAGGCGAAGACATCGCGTAACGTAAATAAGAGAAAAATTCAGAAGAATTGTTGTTCTTAACAATTAATTCAATAAAAATAAGGATCAGCTGGTTCGCACGGTGAAATAAATGTATGCCAAGTAGAAGTACTTTGAAATACTATATACAATATACTTTGAAACTTCGCCTGCCAAGTGACCATCTAATCTTTAAGGCTATATATTAATTTATAGCAGATGATAATATCTATGGAGGAAGTATATTATTAAAAATTAGATTAATCGCTTTTAAAAGTAGGAATCCTTTTTCTTACTCACTATTACTTCTTACTAGTCTATAAACTATTATACCAATTTTAAGCAAAACTGTTTTGGCTTGTTTAGGATGACCGACAATCAATTACTTCTGCGAGGTAGGCATTTAAAAATTTGTTTATTTAATAAATAATTATTTTGTAACTTCTACTATGGTTCAGCAATATACGTTAATAAATAATAGTGAATAGTGGCAATTAAAAATAAATTATATTAGCTTAATTCAATTCTTAACAGGACGTGTACATATATCCACCCCAAGTTAGGCATTCAGGCTTAATGCCTTATCCTACATATATCAATACCAACAATAGTACGTCACAGAGTATCTAGGAGATTTTATCGTTTGACGTCAATCGATATCGTGAAGGACGATCCGTAATCGACCCGATTTCGAAGCGGAATCGATAAAATATTCATACGCGGTTTACACCTTCACGTTTATTACATCCGACTACAGCACTACGTACAGTACGATTGGTATTTTTATTGCTCATGTACATATGTTAGTCAATGCGAGAAATTCGCGGAGACATGAGTAAGCAATAAACTTTTAGTACATAGTGTATCACGGGCACATCTGCTTTTGTACATTTGTTTGGAATATAAAACGATCGATAAACTATTTATAAACTTCGAGAATCACATAATGTCGCCGAATTCGAACTGTTGATGAAATTTAGAAAAAATTGAATTCGCATATGTATCAAAAGATGCTCTAAATTTGTCTAAATAGAATGCATCTGTATCTCAAAATTTGGTTACGCATTTACCCTTGCCACCTTTTCATATTAATAAAATATTGCAGTGTGGCCGCTTAAAAAAAGAAATATATATACAAAAGACTAAAAAAAAGTGTGCATCGCGAGACGCCCGACAGAAGTGATAGCTTAAACTAATCTAAGTTGAACTATTTATGTAAATGTATAATAATTTTATTTTCTACAATAACTTTCAAAAGCGGCGATAGTTTTAGGTTATAAACTTATTGTGAAACTGTCAACTGAAGCCAGACAGACTGGCGCCGTTACGCGTTACGTTACGAAGCGCTTTACCCTCCAATAAAAAGTTACCACTTCAAAAAACAATGTACGATTTCATCTGACAGAAGATGAGCGGTTACGGCAGTCTGCCGAGCGGCGGCGCGGACTCGGATGCGCTGTCGCGGAGATTGCGCGACGCTGAGCGTGCACGTGCTGACGCCGAGCGGGCGCACGCCGACGCACTCTCACAGCTGCGGTCCGCGCAGCGGTCGCCACTCGATTCGCACAACGTGGAGCAGCTGCAGTCGCGAGTGCGAGAGCTCGAGAAAAAGGTAAACGCGTCTTTGGTCGTGTGCGGATTTTACCGAGATAAAGCAACAAGATTTTTCGCAGCGTCTCCTACAAACCACCATGGCAAAAGCATCCGTAATACTCTCTCATCAGACATATTATAAAGTAACTGAAGAACTATATACAATACCTGAAAGCATAGTATAATATAAGGTAATTTATAGGCCGCTTTGGAGACGGTGCGATGCGAAGAGTTGCAACTGGAACTGTCTTCGGCATTGCGTGCACGAGGTGCATCTACAGCAGCCACCTGGTCCACGCAAGCGGGACAGCCAGCTTCTGAAATCGAGCGCATTATGGCTAAAATCGAGCAGGACAATCGGATCCTTGCCGAACTAGAGCACACGAGGTCTACAACGCATGGTAAGAGAAGGGATATTAAGTAGTTTTCTCCTTGTGATTATCTAGCAAATAATTGTTTATGTTTTGTTCGTTATCAGGAATGCAATCAAGCGGATCGAACCAGGGTTTAGGAGAGTTTCACTCGCCGACGCCATCGCCGTTGCCTCATTCGTACACCAGTACGACGGGCCACGTGTCCATTTGTCAGAGCAACACAATGCCTACGCTGTCGTCATTGCACGCGGCCGGGCAATTCACAGCACCAAGCTCCAACTCTGTCGCCTACTCCATGAGCGCACATAACCCTACTTCTTACTCCAACCCTTTACCTTCCTACTCAACTAACACCTATGGCTTGTCCAACAGTCACCAGGTTACTTTCACTAACCCCGTCACCGCGCCACTTGTCAACAGCATTAGTCAAATCTCCAGCACCCTTGCCGGTTTGCAGAATAATCTCCAAAACATTACTGGCAATGTTTCGGCGATGACTTTAGGATCAACTCTCACTGGACCAACGTTAACTGGGACTATGGCTGGATCCGGGTTATCGAGCTGCTTAAATACAGTGCAGACGACGCTGCCAGGAGCAATAAGTCATACTTTGGGGCTTCAATCATCTCTTACCGGAGGATTAGGAAATGTTACAAATTTGGCTGCCGGCACCCAGCTTGGAGCTCTAAATACAAACCTAACGGGGACTGGCGCTTATGGTACGGGGACTGGAACTTATACGAATCCTCTACTTGCTGGGGGCTTACCTGGAAACACATTGAATATTAAGTTGAAACCTTTGGACGAGATTGATCTCGGTTTAGGTAGATACGGGACTAATAATTCGAATATAGTTAGAGTAGCAACTCCTGTTACACCACATCAGACTTCTTGGAATTTGGGACTAGATAGCCAGTTCGGAACAGAGAGATTGGCCGGTTTAGACACTGGATTTAGTCATGATCGAAATCAAAGGGGATTACCAAGAATTATGCCTAATTCTGGTTTAGATATTGATGGTTAGTAATTTTAAAATCAAATTATCATTATGATACTATGACTTTTTTCAAATATGTTAAAATTTATTTGCAGTTCGCAATACCCATTTTATGAATGGCGGAGGAACCTCAGAATTACAAGTAGATATGTTAGATATTCCAGGTAAAGGCCGTTGCTGTGTATACGTTGCTCGCTATGCTTACGAGCCGCCTGAGTAAGTATATAATGTAATATTATATTATTAAGAAAATATGATTATGATGAAGTTTAAACATCTATACTCCATCTTTTAGTATTGAAAGTGCAGAAGGTGAATTGTCGCTCAATCCAGGTGATTACTTAATCGTATGGGGTCCCCCAGATCCAAATGCGTCTATGCTTGAGGCTGAAATGCTTGATGGACGCCGGGGACTAGTACCCGCTAATTTTGTTCAACGACTAGTCGGAGATGATCTGTTAGAGTTCCATCAGGTATATTTAATCTATGAATTGTGATTGTTTCGCAAACGCTGTAGCCTGCTTGCTAACATATTAACTTTGCTTCATGCTGGCTTTAAAATCTGATTGCTCTATTTCAATAATTAGCGACCTCCGCAGGCCGTGGTGGCGACGCTTCGGGATGCAGATGAGACTGCAACGACAGCAATAAGCGAATTGTCTCTCAGCCGGGATGTTGCACGTCTCAGTGAAATGGCGGATATAAGTGAGGGCCCGGAAGATGATGATAATGGTAAATATCCTTTCCATTTACATAATTCTTAATATTTCTAGATGATTATCAACATAGTTTCATGCTCTGATTAATACTTTAAATAATAAATTATTTCTTAGTATCAAAACACAACTAGATTTTTTTATTTCCACAATTTAGCTATAACTCGATCATTTTTATTAAAAAACCAATGTTGCCATGTTCAATAATTTCTTAAAATTTGCATGTTTTCTACATAAACACTGCGCTCTACCTAAATTTCGAAATGAGGATCATATTTAATAATCACAACAACGTTACACACCAATTTTACGTAGAGATATAGTTTTATAGCTGAACCTTTGTCCCTCCCGATCCTACCTGTCCCGTAACGAATGGACTTCGCTGCACGCTTCTTCGTATGTCACACGCACTTCGCCTGCTTGGCTGCACTCCCTCCCGCGGTCTGCCCTCGAACCTCAACAGCCGAGCTGTTTTTCTCGTCGCTAGTTCCCGCACCGAGGCAGCTCACGCTCGAGAGGCAGCTCAACAAGTCGGTGCTGATCGGCTGGACGGCGCCCGAGGGAGTCCAACAGGCCAACATCGAAAGTTATCATGTGTACGTCGATGGTGTCCTGAAAACAACGGTCAAAGCCTCAGAGCGAACTCGAGCCTTAGTCGAGGGCGTAGATGCAAATCGAGTAAGTGGTCTTTAGTTGAATACTAGTTGAATATTTGTTCCTTCTTAGATTCCTAATTTTTGACTAGCACTTTTTTGATAGTTTTACGGTGAAGTATTCTAGAACTTAGTTCATAGTATATGTATGTGTACGTGTTTTTATCATAAGTAAGCAATTCATATTACTTCGAAGCCACATCGGATAAGCGTGCGCTCGGTGACTGCAACCCGTCGTACGTCCCGTGATGCTGCTTGCACTATGGTGATCGGTAGGGATACCGGCAATATGGGCCCTACTTGCGTCAGGGCTAGTGGCGTGACGTGTTCTCAAGCTGTGATCTCCTGGCTGCCAGCAAACTCCAACCATCAGCACGTTGTCTGTGTTAATAATGTTGAAGTAAGAAGCAAACCACTTTACTTTATTGTCTTTACAGTGTTCCTATTTCTAAAACCATAAAATTTTCAGGTGCGAACTGTAAAACCGGGCGTATATCGTCATACTATCACTGGTCTCTCACCGAGCACTCAGTACCGAGTCACGGTCAGAGCCAAACATTTGAGAGCCGGTCCACCAGGAATACCGATAGAAGAAGCTCCAGGAGCATATACAGATTTTCGAACTCTGCCGAAAGGTCTACCGGATCCGCCAAATGAAATCATGGTACTTTATTTTTACTGTTTTCCTGTCTAGCATGATGTGATACAGCATGCTTTTGAACTAAATTTTTACACTTTACAACCACACTCCCCGCTCGCTGAAACAAGAGTTTTACATTATGTGTATTCGATATGACATTTAATATTGTCAACATCCCTTTTGTAAATACTATAACTTCGAAGGTTTAAAAACTGCTTCCTGTGTCCGATCGATAGTTAATTTCATTGCACACGCACTTAAAATAGCTTTTTAACGCTCACAAAGTGTGTGATGATGATAATTATACATTATTTATTTTATCACTGGAACATTCGCAACCCTATTCCTTAAAAGTAACATCACAACCTCCAAGCACGCGGCACGGTCGACAATCTCGAACAAGTCGCGTCAATCGCAACCATAAATCCAGCGCCAGGACAAATTGATGACGTCTCTCTAGCGATAATCACCTTGATCTATAAACCTATCCCACCTTTGTGACGTCAATTCTTCCCCAGTCTGGATTTTTTTAAATATACGAAATTGGTGACAGTTTTGGAACTTTTAAAACCAATTGGCCTCAGTAATTTTGGCTGGATTGTTGGTGGTGATTGGTGCGGTGTCGCAGGTGGAAGCGGGGCCCCAGGACGGCACACTACTTGTGACATGGCAGCCGGTACTTCGCCCTCCGGCTTCCGGCCCCGTCACTGGATACGCGGTATACGCCGATGGAAAGAAGGTCACCGACGTTGACTCGCCGACCGGTGACCATGCTCTCATCGACATTGGCAAACTCATTGGCCTCAATCCAAAGTGTGTCACTGTGAGTATCGTACGGAGCTTCTGTAGGCTTTTTGAGCGCTACATTTCAGATATTTTTGCGCTTAATAACGTGTCAGAGGAACTAACTAACTAACGCATCGCTCTAATTGCACAAGTAATAGATTTGAAACTCCTCAATTCTTTGTAATTTCTTCTTTGATTTTGAATTTTATTACAGGTACGTACAAAGTCACGTGATAGCCAGTCGAGTGATAGTGCACCTACGCCAATTCCGCCAGCGGTGCTACGAGGAGTTGCGTCAAGGGTACCTCGAGGGGGGCCTATGCTCAACCAACCCACACCTGGATTTCGCGGTCAACAGAGACCTCAGCCATACCAGCAGCAACAACAAGTCATTGAGCACGACGAAAATCTCTCCGATAAGGAAATCTTTCCAAATACCAACCGTCACGATCAACATGCAGCAGCTCAGGTGATCATTTATTTGTGATATATTATTGATCGTCGCACATTTTGTCGAAGGCAAATCAAGAGTAAATTTTGCAATTGCAAAATTTAAAAAAAAAGCAATTGTCACAGATTTGAGTTCTCTTGACATGTTTACGGCAATAATACATTTTGTGAGGACAAGTTTATTTAGATTCATTAAATTTCTTATTTGTAACTTTACATTAATGTTGTTATCTATTAATTAATTAAAATAATCTAGCCATTTTGCAAGTCAGTTTTGCTTACTTAACATTTTAACTAAATATCCGTCTCGTGACGATTTTAATTAATATTTTGAAACTGTTAATAAATGTTGTTTTGGCACAGCACTTTGTGTTATATTATTTTGCAAATCAGTGTCGTGAATTTTGTGTAAACTGTCATAATTTTGTGACGTCCATTTATTTTCGACAGACAAGTATGAGCTTTTTATATTTCAGTTTTTCTTGAAGTCCGTGACATTTTAGCTGTGATTACAGTTGTGTTATCCGCTCTCTTCTTGTATCGTAGGCGATCTGTTTAGAGACATATTAACTTAGAAACTTTTATCATCAAATGATTAGGCTACCAATTTCGTAATATAGTTTCGAATCATAATTTTTGGGCAATTTAAATGAGATAAACATATCGCGTACGATGCTTTAATCGGTGTTGCAAACTGCACTCTTTATACTATCTACTGTCGTTCTATCGCTGGCATATTTTACTGTCCAGTAGTTCTTGCCGTCCGGTACCACTCGTCGATCACTCGCCACCGACTAGCTGCACCTTGGCCGGAGCGATCAAAGTTAAATGCATTTTGCTTGCCACTAGATCCGTAGTCTCTAGTGCTATTGGCCGATACCTGAACAACCTACTTACACCTTACCTTACTTTGATATACTAGAACATATAAAGAGCTTGTACTTTGTGACACAGACAATATCCTCCAGATCAAAATATTTTCAACCTAACGTAACCTTACCTCGCTCTCTCACATAACTGTTACACCTTTCCATAGCAAACGGGTGGATTCGGCACAGGTCTTCTAAAGAGTATATTCGACAAAATAACCCCTTCGGTAAGGAATTTTAACACGTTTTTAAATTTTTTTATTTATTTTTTATTTGTTATTTAAAGTTTTTCATACACCTTTCAGTTTGTTTGTATTATCGATTTTGTGGTTTAGGAGTGTTTTTAGTTTCAGTCATTAGTTGTTATGTTATGTACCTATTTAATTTTAAAATTCTATTTTACACAGAGTGCCAGTATTCCAATGTAATGATACACTAATAAAATTAGTAGTCAATTACATGGGTAATATAAGAACGACAATTTAATTTGAATATGCTTTACGTTCATATAGTAGACAAAAAAAAGCTTGAAGACAATGTAGCTGAAATTTTAATGTTTTTTAAAGAATCATATTAGAGAGATTGTTAGATTTAAATATAATGGATATATATTTAGAGGTGATATAGGCATAAAGGAGTAGCGCTAGACACTATTGCGTTTATTATAACACGTTTTGTTGATTTGTGTTATTAACATTATATTGAAAACATTACTCACAATGCAGCGAGGAAGTGCCAGTTTAAATACTTTATTATTGATTTACTATTACGTTTGATTCATAATTTATTCAGAACAAGAAACACATTGTCAACACGCCATTATACAATTAAGCTACGTGCGAGGCAATGAAATGGGTAACAAAAAACAACCGTTGACTTAGCACCACTATATTAAGAAACCGATATCTCTTCGTCCTTCCTTCACATGCCGAATTCTTTTGCTGACTTTAGTCTTATCTTTATACTTCGACTTCTGCGATTTCCATAGTTAGTGTGCCTAACGTATCACTTCTGAGTTAATGTAAATCAATCGCTTTACTATTTAATACTCTCACGCTTCGATGGAATTTGTTGCTTTTTCGGCAGCCTCGGTGTGACGACTTCACACCTCGATCGCCACTTGTATTTCTTTCGTCACGGACCATCCTTTCAACCTTCACTTCATTTTGTTCTGTCTAGATAGGATTAACGAAGTTTGTGTGAAAATTCTGAATGACCTACCATGTGGTACTATTAGCAATCGGGGATACCGGCCATCGAAATCACTAAAGAGGGTGCCACGGAGCAGTGTTGCGAGGAGGACGAAGCGACGCGACGCCGCCCGCAGGTCTGGGTTCAATCCTAACTGTCATCGATGTGCTCTCCATGTGCTGGCACTTCACGCTCTGTCTCTTTCGATTTTTTCGGAGTCTCCGAATCACGTGTTTTGCCACTTATATACTGTTGTTTGTGTTCTCATTTTCACTTGTCACTTGTTAACTCTTCGATGTTCTATAAACACGACACCGGTACACTCCCCCACACAAGTCAGGTTACCACAGTGCCTTCGGTAAGATGCAAATCAGTACGGTCGTAGATAATTGAGAGCAATATTCTCACATGTTACTCGATACAGATTCATTATCACCCTGAGCATGCGCAGAGAGTATCTGTGTTCCTGCATGTTGTCTTGGCTTCAACTCCTTTACTCAAAACAAACAATCTCATACACTCGTTGTCTCTTTCTTATGTATTGTAATAAGGATTTTTAAGCTGCAGCCACGTACGAATTTTAAGCTGCATTAAGATGTTATAATTTTTTTCTGCGAATAAATGTGCTAAGAAACTAATTTGGAACGATGGACATCGTGATAACATCACGAATATATATCTGTGTGATTTCAAGAATATACGCCGCACGCTAGCTTTCGTTGTGCATGGTGATTTTAATAGTGTAACAGGAATGTCTTAAGTTTAATTTTCCGGATGAAGGTAAAGTTCTTATTGCTTACGAACGCATAATGACAATGAAGATTTTGGTTGGCTACAAGCTTGGTTATATTGCTGTTGGCTTTGTAATAGAAAAATCTAACCTTAATAATGTGTTGGTTCGTACGGACGTCAGCAGCAACCGTCCCAACCGACCCAAGCGTCGCAGCAGCCATCCGGTCCGCAGTACCCGAGTACACCAGCCTACCATGGCACGCAGCAACCCCCCTATCAACCGGCCGGCCAATTCCCAAGTAGCCAGCCGAACCAATACCCCGGCCAACCGCAGCAGTATCAGAACCCACCCCCGAGAAATCACCACGAACGGGGCCGCCCTCCTAACCCCCATCAGGTTCATACGATTCTTAATTAGTGCGTGAGATATTTTCAGACTCGTTGATTGATTCCAATCATTGTAAAATTTTAAAGTAGTTTGCCCATACTTATCATACATTATTACCATCATATTTGCAACGAACCTTATTGACGTTATACATATAACTTTCTGTCTCCTATAACATTCTTAACTGATCATTCGCCTTAGTTTTCTTTATTTTGTTATTGATGTGTTTGATGCAAAGATGGTGGTTTTTTGACATGGATCCATGTAATAGGTGGGTCAGCAGGGCGGCGCACAATACGGGCCTCGTGGTGGGCCTCCTCCTGGCCCACGAGGGCCGGTTGCAGGCCCTCGTCCTGGAGTGCAAGGCCATCCACAGTCCAAAAGGAGTCGCTATTTTATTGCTTTGTTTGATTACGATCCGGCAACCATGAGCCCTAATCCTGAGAGCTGTGATGAGGAACTACCGTTTAGTGAAGGAGACACAATCAAGGTTTGGCTTCTTGATATATTTTTTATGGAGTAGGCTGGCAAGCGGCCCACTGATGGAAAACAATAACCGCTACCCATGGACATTTGCAACGTCAAACGTTTTGTAAATGCGTTGCCGTTATTTAAGGTGGGAATTTTTGCAAGGGAAAGGCAGAAAAGGGTAGGGGGAGGCAGGAATAGGAAAGGGGAAGCTGGAAAAGGAAGGAGAAGGGACGGGTCGGTGGCCATCTCACTTACCGGATGAAACGCGCAAGCACAAACACTTCCACTTTACGTCGATTTTCCGTGAGATTGTGGTACGTATACAGTTCGAGCTGGCCCATTCAGCAGCAGCGAAAGCTGTTATATGGCTCTTACACCGTAGAAACAGTTTTTTTATATAAGAATAATAAGTGTAATAAAAAAATATTCACATTATTTACTGGAGCTACTTTATGTTATAGTTCCTTTTGATGTCTTGATACGGTGTCCTTTTCCTAAATATATTGATTCTATTAAAAAGAATTATTCTTATGATCTCAAAATTATTGCTTTATAATATTTTTGACATAATCCATCATTTTGAATTTGAACACCTTTTGTATACTTATATTTTATTAGCTGATCTTTCAGTGTTTTGGGCACTGATATGAAGAGTTTCTTGACGTATATGTATTTGTTTGTACTAGTAACGCCATATAAACAAAAAAAAAAAAAATTAAAATTTTTTAAATTAAATTTAAATTTAATAAAGATTTTATGTGAGTTCTCATAAAATCTTAACACATTGACATTGTTATCTTTTAAGAGAACCGAAAGTACGTAAGATCTTTACTTTACTAACTACGATTTCTAGAATCAGCGTCCTTATGCACGTTTTAATCCTAGGTTTGGGGCGACAAAGACGCGGACGGTTTCTATTGGGGTGAGTGTCGGGGACGAAGGGGCTACGTGCCCCATAACATGGTGGTAGAGGTTTCGGAGCAAGAGGCCACGGGGCAAGTGGCTAAGCCCCGCGATCGATGGACCGACGCGTACGCCAACCAGCCGGTCAGGCGGATGGTCGCCCTGTACGACTACGACCCACAAGAGCTCAGTCCGAACGTCGATGCGGACGTAAGTCGTTAGTCTTAGAGATATTTTTTTGAAGAATAGGTTTTGCCTATGTCTAGGTTCACGAAAATTTTAATTTTGCATTATCTTTTCTGCTTTTCAATTGTTTTCTATGACGTAAAGTAGACTGTTCCACTATCTGTCACAAAAACAACTTCTTTGCTAATCTTAGGGATTATTATTCAAATATCACTGATCCACTGCTGTGTTTATTTTATGTTAAGAAAGATGAAGGAAGAAACACTCTTTCAGATTGATAATTAGAAATATTGACAAATACGTAAGTGGTTTATCTAGAGTGGGCTCCCAGCAATTGCACTATTTTCTTGCCGCCTGGGCGGGATAACACCATTCAGTTTTTCTGCCGCCAAGCAGTATAGCAGTGCAATTGCAAATGCAAGCAATCTTCTTCTCTGGTTTGAAGGACAATCTTATCAAAGAAATTATAATAGGTTGGGGAAAAAGTCTTTTCGCATTATAGTATTTATGAATTTGTAAAAAAATCTCTTTGGCTATACTATTTGTATCTGGGTGGTTTTGGTATCATTAAGAGTTAAAATTTTAAAGAAGATAATTCCAAATTCAAATTAGGAAAGTGTGTGATTTTCATTTGTTTTTCGTACTGTGAAGATGAGTGAATCTAATGAAGAAATTCGATACAATTTAAAATTTTACTACAAAAAAGGTAAAAATGCAATGCAAGCCGCGAAAAAAGTTTGCGATGTTTATGGACCTAGTGCAGTGTCTGTGAGAGAAGCACAAAATTGGTTGAAG
>DWHQ01000541.1:0-13537 GCA_018247955.1 Eurytides marcellus marcellus | reverse complement strand
CGTCTTACCTGTTACGACATACGGAGCCGAGACGTGGACACTGACAGTGCGACTGGTCCACCAATTTAGATCGCTCAGCGAGCAATGGAGAGGGCTATGCTCGGAATCACTTTAAAAGATCGAATCCCAATCGAGGTGATCCGACAGAAAACAAAAGTAATCGAGATAGCCCAAAGGATTTGCAAGCTGAAGTGGCAGTGGTCTGGTCATATTTGTCGCAGAACCAATGACCGTTGGGGTAAACGCGTTCTGGAGTGGATACTGCGTCTTGGTAAACGCAGTGTAGGACGCCCTCCGGCTAGGTGGAGTGATGACATCCGAAAGGAGACTGGCAGCGGTTGGAAACAAAGAGCCCAAGATCAAGCTCAGTGGTATGCCATAAGAGAGTCTTATATCCAGCAGTGCATAGATAATGGCTGATGATGATGAAATAAAAAAAGAATAATTATCAATACCTGTAACAAATTAGCATATATTACTGGTTTTTGCTTCCATTCTAAAGTTCCAAATATTTGTACAGTGTAAGGAATGAATGTTGGTTTAGGTGGGGTCTTGAGATATTTCATAGATACTCTGATTTTTATTTCCTCAGCATTGTTCATAGGTAGCTCTATCTGAAAGATTAAAAGGAAGTTCTTATACATCACACATTTATATGCAGCTGGTATATTTAACAAAATATGTTATAAAAGGGTCCATAATAGTTTAGTACTTGCAAATGCATTTAAAAATAGTTTAAAATACTCAAGTAAGATCAGTAATCATCATCAATCAAGTTAGTAATAGTCACAGAATATTTGTGTAATGTTCACACTCAGAATTTCATCTCATGGTTGCGGTAACTGGGCAAATTTTATTAAAGATTGCCAATGCCTCTACAACTCTCTCTCTAGTTTAGTGATAGTCAGTTCAGATCTGACAGGAAATCTACTGTATGATGAAAAAGAAATTAAATTAATTCATAACAGTTTTTATTCACCCGCTTCACAAGAATTAAAAACTTGTAAAAATCAAATTAATTTCTAATTCAATTTTGTTTGTGTAAATAAAACTTATGATCTTGCATTTTATGTAACAGGAAAATTAATAAATAAATATTGAACTAATTTTTAAATACTCCAAGAATCTTTAAGTTGGACATATGCAGTTAAACAACAGCTGTTTAGTAATTTAATGTGCAATTCAAGCGCCAACTATGTATTGTCAATCGCTAAATCTGCACCAGTAACAGCGCTGCTTTAATTTAAGTTCAATGGAGAATGTAAAAACACTTCTATTTCTGACTAATCTGAGATGGAAAATAAAGTAGAAAGCCATAGTATTTTATTGTATAAGCTATCTGACTATACCTAAGCAATTAAGTAATAATAATGGTTTAACAAGCAATTAACTGCAGTAATAAATGACATAGAAATAAGATAAGAGGTAGTGTGGTTTTTTTTTAAACTTACACGGGAAATAAAAAATTTACCGTCACAGCTTTTTAAAATTCCTAGAGTCCGGCATTTGAAGATGCGGTCTTTGAAAATTTCACATTTTAATAATAAATCTTGTATGTCCAAGTAAATGTAGAAATCATTCTGTAAATATAAATGGCAGCGATGCTTATTGATTGCCTACTTAATCCATTACTTTATAATATTGTATATAGACATTTAACTTATGACAAACAAAATACTTAATATTATAATTTTTCCCCAAATAAAATTACAATTATCTCACCCTGTTACATTCAGAGCAGAAAGGAATGTCCAAGTAATTGGTAATCTTTTCATAAGGCATATTTAAAAAAAAGTAATTCCTTTTATGCACTTAAAAATGTATGTTTCACATTATGGTTTTTAGCCAAAACAACTTATGTAAGTTCTTACGATCTATTTTTTAAATTTTGGTCTGTAAGAATAACATAATTTTCACTTTTACCGCCATTCTTACAATTTTTTTAAATCATATGCAAAGTACAGTTAAAAGACACACAGCCATATACTTTTATATTTAATTTATGCGTCACGGTACATAAATACTTTATAATTTATATATCAGATATAATACTATATATTTAATACTATTTGAGTATTAAAGAGAACAGATTCGAGATAAGAACTCTATTTTTTGGAAATAAATCATATTCTAAAGGAAAACACAGGACACTATTTTTAAAGGACTGGCAATGATTAGTTAAGATTTGTCAAATTTATATCAATTATCTACATTTTGCAGATACACAAAAATTTAATATAATCGCAAGTTTTCTTAATAAAATAACTAGATAAATATTAAATCCGTACTAATGCCTTCATCATTAGTTGAGTTACGACCTGACCGGCATCTTTTAGATCATGAATTTGAAGGTTACAAGTTAAACTTACGAGCTCTCCCTCATTATACTTACAACTTTAAAGAATCTGTTGACAAGGTTTACCCTGATGAATTGCAATATTCCTTTGTGCATGCAAAGTTATTTGCTTTACACAACCATCTTGTACTGGACACCTGGGATTATTCCTATGGCTATTACTATATCGACGCGAAACAGCAAGTGCGTAAAATTTACTTTGACAGTATAAATCAAACATTTCATTGCACAGTTGTTTATGATATCCCGGCTCATACTGAACGTAAAGCGGGACATTTCAATCTTTGCTTAACTTTCCCATCACCTAAATTAGCTCTGGTAAGTGATGGTACAGGTTACTTGCACATCATTGAGACAGGTATAAGGAACAAGCCTGCTGACCAAATACCTTTGTGGCAAACGTTACACTCAAGCCTTATACTAGGTGATAATAAATATTTTGTTATAATTGACTCAAGGGTTCAAGAAAAAGATAATTTGGAAATAGTACACTGCCTTTTACAGTCGGTGGAACAAAATGAGAAACAATTTAACTCGATATTAACATGGGTTAGTTTTCAAAATGATAAACAAAACTGGACGCAAACAAATTTAAGGCATTTACAAGGCAAAGGCATAGTACATTATGCTGCTATAGAAACTAGTTACTCTGCACTCTACATAGCTTCTGATAACCCTTTTAGATTTACATTTGATTCAGCCTCAGAGATTTCAGAAAAACCTAAGGAGGAATCTAGGCAAATAATATATACATGGCTTCAAACAACTGAAGATATAACAATAACACTTAAGTTGCAAGAAAATTATGACAAAAAACTATTCTTTGTAAGTGTTACCCCATTGACAATAAAGGTAAGCTATGCTGGTAAAGTTTTTCTAGATGGAAAACTTAAGCATAAAATTGAAAGTGAATTCACCACATGGAATGTACAAGAAAACGGTCAGGTAGACATATTAATAACAAAATGTGAGAGCATGTTATGGAGTGACTTAATAGAAAGTGGTGATAAGAATGGAGAACAAATTCTTGATGCAAGTTTAGTGGAAGAAGCTCATAGAAGACTTGCTCACTTGTGTTCTGAAACAGAAGTAACAGCAGACCAATCTGTACCAGGTCTTTCTACACAAGAAATAGAAGAATGTGATGCACCATCAGAAGAAGATACTGTTTTAGGTGGGCAGTTTAAAAAAAATGTGTTTTTTACTTATTATAAATTGTGTATTGATAGCAGTAGGATTTTGCTAATTTAGAAAATTCAAGCCAAATCTCAATTCCTTTTAGTAATATTACTTTTTTTACAGTGCGTATGGATTTGCAAAAACATGAAGTCACACACAGAGTTCCGCTTAGTGTCCATCAATACTTATTTGATTTAAAACTAGAAACTAATGAAGTTCCTGCACTGGCTCTGCGGCATGATGTTGATACTTGCATCTGGCAACCTTTCGCTCAATTAATTAACTCGGAAACATGGCCTATAAAGCACCAAGGGACTCTTCTGGCCTTCGGTTATGTACAATCGTCAAAACAGAATCGCAAATTTGTAACTTGTCCACCGAACTTTGCTTATGGAGTTGTGTGTGAAGCATCTAAACACATTTTTATATATAAAAGTTCAAATGACGGGGAACGCCAGTTGAGGAAACGTTCAGAGGGTCTCATGAAAAAAGTAAATATTGGACAACAGTATGTTCTAAACATAGATAAGTATGGAGAAGTATTGGGGATTAATGCTACAAATGAATACTTGTTTGTCATGACTAAGAATACTATAATAGCTATTCAAATCCAGTAAATAAATTGAGACGGGACAATATAGTCTTTTGAATTACTTTATTTCATTTTATAATTTTGCATTCCTCGTCACTGTCACTGCAATCAATACTCTCTTCAGAAGAATAACCTGTTGTAAATAATAAATTCTTTGGTCTTTTCTTTCGTTCCTCCTTGAGCTCCTTTTCAATTTCCATCTTTTTCTGCTTGGCTATTTTCTCCGTTAACAATTGTCTCGGCCGTTTTCTTTCTGTTTTCTGTTCATATTGGGCACAATTTGAATTATCATCAGGTCCATCACTTGTGTTTGATTGATTGGTAATATTACTATCTTCAATGTTTCCTTTTTCGCTATCTACTGTTTCTGTTTTATCATAATCAAATTCATCTTCTGTAAATATAAACAATATTTTTATTCAATATCAAGTGTTTATGGTTCTTAAATTCATAAAAAAATATGTTACTCACCTGGTGTTACAATTTCAAAGTTATAAGCATGATCTTTTAGAACAATGAATATTATTGGAAATTCTATAATACATTTTCCAGATAAGTTTTCTCCTAATGATTCTTTAGGGTCTAGTTCAAAAAACTTTCTAGCTGAACCTCTTATCTTCTCAGCTGAAAAACAGATATAAAAGAATTATTTTCTACACAAGTTAGTTGCAACATATGAAGAAATTCAATCTTAGCCTTTAAAGTTTTACTGTCCGTGTATTACCTTTTAATAAAATCTTTATTCCACTAAATCCAGCAGATCTATAAAAGATTAAAGCTTTTGAACCATCAAAGGGTTCTCCATTTGGATTGAGGTATTTGTCTACAAGTTTTGACAATTTAGTCTGCTCTGAACATTTCTCATCAATGAATTTCAATGGCTTTGCATCTACATTTGGAAATATCCACTCAACTCTCCATGATATAACATCTGTTTTATAATTATATCTTGTACTGTTTACAATGTGTCGTGTAAAGTTTTGGGCTAGAAATTGTAAAACAGTACCTCTTTTTCTAGCAGCCATTTTCAATTTAAACAAATGCTGAAATCATAAATTTTATATAAATGACTATTGTATAAAAATAACTACAGTTTTACTATTATTGTACATACGATTGGTAAATCCTTGTCAATTCTCGTAAATTTCTTTTTTTCATCTCTACGAACAGCATAAACAAACCGAGCACACTCTTCTAGTAACCTGTAGTCACTCAATAGATCTGTGTCGGTGAAATCCTTTATTCTGATGAACTTTGTTCGGTCACGAATTCCATCGCATTCTAACTCCTTTTTGTGAATTCGAACACAGGATAAACAGCATGTTTTAACTTCACATTTTGGACAAGTATATATAGCTTTACGGGCTCCACATACCTCACAGTCTCCAAGCCTGTATTGTTAATATTAAAATGACCATATTAATTTTAAAGCACTAAAAGTTTACATGGTCTAGCAAATTTAATATATTTTTTGTTTATTTATTTACCTTGCCTCAAGTTCCCTTTCACTATCGGTATCATTATCTGAAGAAGACATTGTAATATGTTTAATTCACGTCAATTATTTTTGTGTTTTTTTATTCATTTATTAAACAAGTCGATGTTAAATTCGCACATGATCGAACATAGTATTGTCAGTTGTGTCAAAATATTGTAGGTTATGTTTATATGTTGTGTTTAAATTAAATGTGTGTTACCAGCGTTAAAAAAAATCCAATTAATTTAACTAGCTATTTTTTTAACCTCTGCCGTCCTAAATATACTTCCGTGGAGAAAAGAGATCTGCAAGTAAGCATTTAATATAGAGAGATTTAGAAATAATTGAATATTCAATTGCAATAGATTGACTGTATATATATATTTTTTGCAAGGTGATTCATTGGTACAAATACTTTGTAGTCTCTTAAAAAGTTATAATTTCTGTAATAAACATTTCAATGCGTAAATTTTTTTAAATATTCAGAGTAAGAAAAATAAATATTTTCTGACATTGGCAGAATTTTTACGGCTTTTCTCACATCTGCACAAGCTGTGTAATAATACATTGCACTATGTGATGTTTATTTTCTTCAGAATTTGAATTAAAAACATACGACTTAAACATATGATTTTAAATGAGTGTTAGGTTACATTTTATTTTCATGTTAAAATAATTACTCTCTTATTATATATTATGGTTCGTATTTAATTAAGTGCAATGGGAAGTTCGGATTTTCAAGGGGATGAATGGGATTTACCGTGCTCTGATGACGAGATATCAAAAGCTGGAGTATTTATTGGCAAAAGCTGGATGCCAAGTCCAGCTGAATTGGAAGAACTTTACAAAACTATAGAAAAAACAGGAACATTACCTTTAGAATGGAAATGTCCAGGTCGACGAGCCCCATCTCCGGTTCCAGTTAGCAAAGAAAATCAACCCGAAATCCCACAATCTCCTATAAGGGAAGAGAAATCAGACTTTGATTTTATGGATGAAGTAAGTTCATTGCGTTTGCGTGTTCGTAGAGAAGGCGAAGATACGTTGAGGGGATCGGCAAAGAAGAAAACAACGTCTTTTGATGGCATATTGTCTAATATGATAAGACATAAACGAATAGAACAGATGGAGAAGCAAGCTAACACTCCATCCTCATCACATAATAATACTTGATGACAAAACTTATACTAGGTTTATATGGTTTTTAATCAATAAATAAAAGGAATACAAATTCCTTTGATTATTATGCATAAAGTAAATAAAAATGTTGAATTTTACTTTAATAACTTGTCTTTTTTTAATTTAGACAGCTCAGTTATGAGTAGACATTGAATTTAACTACTAACTTTAAATTATTAAAGAATATTCTCATAAAAACAATAAATATCAAAACCTGTTACTCTTAAAACTGAAATGATAATAAATAGAAACATATCATGATCAAACTTTCATTTATTATAGTGTAACCTTTATTTAAATACATTAAACAGTAAGTTGATTGACTTTACTTAAATATTAAGTTGATAATTGAGCAGATATGGGTCTCAACAAAGCTTCATTCTCTTCTAGTATCTGTCTGCATGTATCCATATTGTCAACAATATGTTCCAGTTGCCAATGTTTTCTCAATAACGCCAAATCAACAGTAAACTTTCCTTGTCTTATACATTGTAAACCAGTGCAGTGTGCCGATGTTTTCAATTGCACTCCTAGGTCATGAATTAGAGTCCAAAGGTACTTCTCATATTCATTTACTGCTTGCACTTCTGTAATATAAATTGCATTTATTAATACATTTAGATAATGGCAGAGTGACAGAGAATAGTTTAGTTGTATATGTTGTCATCTACATCATCAAATGCACCTGGCAATAATATCTTAAACGCATTGTTCGATATCCCCACTGTCTTCACTACTCAACTTGTTTTGCTACCAGTTTAAAAGGTTCGGAGCTCCCGCCGTTAAGGGAGTCTCGGCTCTGGCTTGGCACGGTGCACTAGTTGTATCCTGCTAATAGCTTATCCCTAACTTCTTGGATAATTAATTTGTGCACACGAATTAATTATTATTCACAAATATGAATTAGTCCTAGTACAATTTATAGTTGACCATCAACCTATTCAATTGCCATATTGGCATTTCATTGACCACATCTGACCTGCTTTATACATGTATATAAATCAATCTTAATACTCATAAAATATGTATAGTATAAAGTTTATGAGAGTCAATTTCTGAAAACATAATTTTTCACAATTTACACCTAACTTACCCAGTGTAAAATTTGGAGGTTGAAAGTGCACACATTTTATTCCATAAAGAACAGGAAGTTTATTGTTGGCAGGCCTAATCACACCCTGTGAAGCTAGTTCATATGTTGTCTGTGAATCCATATGAAGCCCAGACATTCTGAAAAACATAACATTTGTAGGTACTTTGTTGTTAGCCAGGTGCAAAATTGGTATAATATAATTATTTAGTTTTGCAACACCACCCCTAATGGGGTTTAATTTTTTTACGACTCCTTATGACTTGGAAATATAATAACCAGTCATGACGGAAAAGTACCCATTTGTAACACAATACGGATGGTCATTCTTAGCAGTCTTTCAAATTAAGATTTCTAGGCTACATTTGGAGACATAATTCTTCAACTATACTCTTATTGTTTCACTATATTAAATAGTAAACTGCACTTTGTAATAATATACTCACGTAAACATTGTCTTCTGATGTGCAGATTGCATATATGCCACTACCCTATCAATCCTATCCCTGGTGACATGCCCAAATGTTGATCGCTCAACTGTTTTACCATTCCAGAAGTAGGTATCAGTTGCTTTACCAAGTTGGCCATGCACCTTATATGCTCTGGTTGGCCTGGCCACATTGATTTGATATGTTAGCCTTGTGCCTTCGTTTATACCTAATACTGTAACATTTTTATAAAAACATACACATCATCATGGAATTGGATTTTGACTTTGATGACCAGTCTGGTTACATATATAATTACTTAATTTAATTTAATGAAGCTTACGTAAAACGCCACTGGTAAACAATCCAAGATGTGTGGCGAAACTGCACCTAAAGTCATCTTTGATATATCTTGGACCACAAACTAAGGGATCATCGGCATAGTTGGGAACTAATTTAACAGTCATCGGAGCATTAGTGGCTCCTTCTATTTCCACTCTTTGTTCTCTTGGCCTGTCAGGTAGCGCATTTAAATCTAAAAGTAAAAATTGTCTACAAATGTAAAATAACAACAAAAAAATTGAAAATTATAATAATAATCTCATTTTAAAGTCTAGCTATTCTATTTCATTTATGTTACGTTAAAAAAGAGTTCAGAAGTATTTCAAAACATAATGAAAAATTTAAAAGAAGCAAATAGTATATACGATAAATGACTAAAAATTTTACCATAGTTTAATATTTACTAATAGATTCATAAAAGATGCAAATATTATCTTAAAAAAAATTAAATGGGAAAATGAAGAGAAAGAATCTTACCTCTACAAAGATTCGTCAAAATAGTATGTTGTACTTGCCGTATTGAAACACATGGTGGTTTATAAACGCAAAAAAGTCCATTTATAGTTTTATAAGCTAGAGCTGCGTTGGAGAATTTTCCCATTATTTGGTTTCATCTAATAATATTTTATATAAAATTACAGGACAAACTACAAATGTGAAAAATTTAATGTTGTTCTTACTGTCAGTGTCAAACTGTTAAATAAACATGCATTTCAATCTGTCAAGATTTTAGTTTGAGAAATAACAATAAGTGTATTGGCTTGAACATTATAACTTACGTGACACGCAATGTACTAAAACGAAATAGAAATATTCCACCTCGCGTGACAAACAAAGCGCAAAACGATAACGTGAAGCCGTTTTATTTAATTTTAATGTCCAGTCTGGGCATCAAAATGAACCATCGGGTTTTTGAAAATGATCAACGTGTATTTCTGTTTATATTGTTAATTTCCGAAAAGATATTTAATCAATAATTCTATTTCAGTAATATATATAATAATTCAAATTCAAAGTAAAAGTCGCAGCAGCGTAAAATCGCGTTAAAAAAGGAAATTGTGATTACACTGGTATTTTTGTGGTTTGGTTAAATTGCTGGATTTAGAATTGATTTTGTGAAACGCCTATGTTTATGCTATTCATGATTAAATGATGACAACATATTATGGCTGTTTTTCTGGAAAAATTAAACTAAATATACATTGGTTAACTTTTTTTACAATTTGTTACATAATGTCTACCGGCGAATAAGAGGTCCCCGATTTGCTAAATCAAATCTGGCCATCTTTGAAATCTTTACGTCATGCTGTTTTTAATACCGATCTTCTGCCAGACTTAGATATTGAGATGATTGAACATATGCTTTGATTATTAAATCACCTTAAGGTGATTTGGTAATCATACCCAAAACCCAATCCCATGAGATTTGATTTTCCTTTTGATTGCTTCATGTAACGTCATCCTTGTTAGTTGTATTGTCCACCTTGCATCAACGTGCAGTTGCAGCAGAGTGGACGGCATCTCAGTGTCATTGTGGGACAGTAGATACGTCGTTTCTCCTAAAGCGTGCGAACTGTAAAAGCCGCCGTACTATTACATTAGATTACAATCATAATATTTCTAAGAATATTTAGAATTTTCTGTCTTTATGCTAACTCTTATTAGGCGAATTAAATCTCGAGCTTGAATTTAATGCAAACAATTTTAAAATTGTATTAAAATATTAAAAAAATATATTATTCTTTTTCGAAAAAAATTAATGGTTAGTTTTGAAAAGTACATACCATTAAATATTTTAGATAATTATTAAAATGCAGTTATTATTTTAAATTGTATTTATTAAAATATGAGTTTGTACAAGGGAAACTTCAAGTTTTTTGTGGCAACATTATTACGTCGTAAAATCTCCAATCTACATGACACGACATTAGTCTGTGGTGTCGAGCAATGGCCGACTGAAAAAGTACGTTTGAGTATAGTGCATCGCGAGAACCAATTTTTTGCGTTCCTTGTAAAAATACTATATCAATATCGCGAAATTTTTCTAAGTGTATATTGTGCTCAATTTTCTGTGTTAAATTAGACTGTGGCTCAGTAAAGTGGTTAAATAACGACAAGTTGTGTGATTTCTTGTGTAATTTTGTTGTTGGTAAGTTGGCTTTATGTTTTATAATTTTTATTATTGATAACTTGTCCCGTACGAAAAGCGGCGCGCAATACTTATTGTGGCGCTTTCATATACAACAAATAGCACAGAAAACATTCGGTAGGTTACGGCCCTCTGCCAACGGGTCGTTTAATTCGCATAAGAATGCAACAACCAACAAGTTTGCTTGTCAGTAATCGTTATATCTCGGTTATTTTTTATTGGGTACCGCGACATTTCTTTAGGCCCAAAACAGAATATTTTTAAACCCGTATTAGTTTTTATACGTTATAAATTTTTTTGATGGCAGTTTTTTAAAAGCTTTATGAATTAACTTATTTTCATTTACATACAAAAATACATGTCGATATATGTAAGTTTTTAAATTAAGTTTTCAAGACGAGAGTCTAATTAATGGTACTAAAATTAATAATATTTCTTTAAATTAACATGATAAATAAAGTGAGCTTACTACATTAACATATTTTTACATGTTTCCAATAAATTTAATAGCTGTATTTCAAATAAATACTTATATGTTATTTCCTGATAAGAATCAAACTTTAAATTATACAACTTTGTTTACTTTGTTTTAAACTTCCCAAAATCCATTAGGACCTAGTGACATCAAATTAAAACAGATAAAGTATACTAACTTTCATAATTATATTTTATTGTATAATTATGTTAAAGTTATCCATTATTTCTTTGTGTTATTGACAAATATTGAAACAGTATTTAAATTGTTTCCTCACTTATGTATGCAAGAAAATTTATACATGTTATGTAAACCACAATATTGTGTAATTGTAATACAATAAGAGATGGTATAATTTTTTCATATCATACAATCATGTAAGTCATAAAATCCCATTGATTACATTATAAGTCTGTTGTTCTGTTCTATTCTCATGTTACAAGTGATCTATTATCTAAATGTTGATTTAAATAGGCTATAAAATCAAAAATTCTGAATGACATGAAAATTTTGGTTCCATACAGTAAGCAAGCCTTGTTTTGAAGGTTCTGTATAGAGTTCATATTGTGCCATAAACAGCTGAGTATATTACATTTAACTTTTCGTCTGGCCTTATCTTTGACATTTACAAAATGTTTCACTTTTCATTGACCAGTCATAATTATACGCTTACTATATGGTTTCAGAGGTAGTACCAATTCCCATGCATTTTTTTTACTTCTTTGTACAAAAATCAACCTATTTGATCATTGTAAAAAGGTGCTTTTCATCTTGCTTGCCACTGCAGGAAAAAATCTGTGTTTGATTTCCCCTTTCATCCAATAAATATGAAAATAAGAGTTGTGAGAAACTTTAGTACTTTCTGTACCTTCCTTGAACTAAAAAAAACAGCTCTGGGCTTTGGTAAATATAGAACTAAAGTAATAAATGCTCGGTTTTTACTATTGGATATATTTATTGTATGATATACTATTATTTATCATGTGATTATTCTAAATTTGCTCTTATAAATGTCAAAATGGCGAGGTTAAATTACTAAGAACTATAGAAATGTACGGAAAAAAGGCAATAAATAATGTTACATAGACACCTTTCATTTTTTTACTTTTATCAGACTCAATCCATGACGGCAACATGCTCACAATTTGCCATGATGGTACAATATGTTGCATTGTAATGATCTCATATCACATATCGGATGTCATGAACAAATGTTTGACTTCAAGTGCTGTTTAATTCATGTTTTAATATAGGTCACTGTGACCATTGTGACATAAGAAGAAATACAAAGAAGTTTCATGAATACATAAATACTTGCATAATACATGTAATGTCTCTGCCACTCAGGGCCGTGGTTGGAGATAGTTATTCCAATATTTCTTTCTATATACACATCTTTATTATGATTAAAGTATGAGTTAATAAACAATTGACCATTAGAGACTCGAACCTACGAGCCTAGATTCTTCTAGATGTCCACATAACCACTGAGTGTTGCTCTATAACTTAATGCGTATTAAATAAATAGTCGCATATTTGATTAGCTTAGAACTAAGCACCATTCTTCTATAAGAGTCAATTTAAGCATCCTTTGTTTTCTCCCTTTAACTTTTCTCATTGTATCTTTACAAGGCGGTGAGTGCTTACATACGGTTAAAATTTTGTGTTCAGATCTTCCATTAACAAAAGTTAGACGTGAAATTGCTAGACTTCAAGGGAGGAATTTTCGTGGCTAGCGGGCTGGTGTTCCCAAAGCTTGGTTTCTTTTGTCAGCACACAGGGGCGCAGAGTTATTTTTGTATTTTTATCGTGTCGCGCTCTTTGTCGGCCTCGATTGTTCGTCCGCGTGCGTGTCTCTTAGCAACACGCGTATCGTCACTTCCTTTGTCCTTAATCTAATGCCGCGTGACGATGCGTTCGTTCGTATGATTCGTTCGTTTCGATTTTCGATCGTTCGTTTTTGCTACGCGAAGTAATACCACATAAGGGGTTGCAGAACCGTGGTAGCTCAGTGTCCGGGCGCTCGCTTTTAATTCAATGTACTCGAGCGACCTGTGTTCAAATCCCGGTGCCGGCACCGATGAATTTGTTAATTTGTAATTAACAATTTTAAGTGCTCAGCGATGTAGGAAAACATCGTGAGGAAACCTGCATATTTAAGAAACAATAAAAAAAATCTTTGATATGTGAAGTCCGCCGCGTGGCGGTCTGTGCCCTTATAACCTTTGTATAGTGGAGGCCTGTGCCCAGCAGTGGGACATATATAGGTG
>DWHQ01000540.1:0-13539 GCA_018247955.1 Eurytides marcellus marcellus | reverse complement strand
TACATATAGGGGGTTAAATTTGTTGCATTTGAGCTCCCCGATCTATTCTTGATGGGAATACGTCCAGTTACAAGTAAACCTGTATATAGTGAAATGTTTTTAGTTCGCTCATTATTACATTGTTACATTCCTAATGTGTGTGTATTCAAAAAGTTACCTACAGTACAATTATTCCGTTGTAGCTCAATATCTGGGCGCTTAATTCAATATACTCGAGCAACGTGAGATCAACAGAATCCACGGAACCGTCACCAACGACATTGCTGCATAGTATTTAACGGGAACCATTTAGATCTGAAGCTCATATCAAAAAACCCATCCATCTCCATCTAAGCGCATAACTATTTATACATTTTTTTAAAATCTATTTACGCCAAGTATTCCATTGTGAAATGAAATTATTTATTTTATTTTATCAAACTGTCAAGTGAAGCGTTCGAAGTGCCGAAAATTGTAAATTAAAAAAAATGCGCGAAATCGATACATTGTTTCATTTCATAATATTTTCTCATACTGACATACTTTACGATTGCATTGAAAACCTTAATGTTTTGTTTTTAACTAACTTGTTATGCAGATAAAAGTTCGCCTCGGCGAGTACGACACCAATAGCGAAGATGAACTATATCCACACCAAGACAGAAATGTGAAGAAAATAATCAAGCACGAGCACTTTTTTGATTGTGAGTACGCAACGGTGCGGTTGCTTGGAGTTTAACTGCATTGGATGCATTAAATAGTTGTGTTTCGAACATTCATAAGTCATCGAATAACATCTAATAAATAAATTACGGTGGTAGAGCCACGCAGCTGCTCCCGCTGCTGAATGGGCCAATTCGAACCGGATAAGTACCACGACCTCACAGAAAACCGGCGTAAGGTGGACGTGTTTGTGCTTCTGCTTCTTTGTTCGGTGAATAAGGTGGCCCACCCCCTCCCTCCTTTTCCATCCTCTCCCCTTCCTTTTCCTGTTCGACCTTTGGCTTTGCACTCAGAAGCGCTAAACGCTACAATTTTTTTTTTGTTTAGTTGGCATAAATGGGAGGAACCATTTGGTTTTTACATTACATTATGATGATTTTATGACATGCAAGAATGATGTTTTTTTCCTGCCGATTTTCCTTTCGATTAAAGAGACGATAATTGCCGATCGTCTCTATGCCCATTAATTACTCTGACACATTGCTCTTCAAGCCAGAACACGTAAGTACTAGCAAATTAATGCTTGGCGGTAAATTGGCCTGGCAATGCAATGTTACCTCCCCAGACGGACACTACAAAAGAGCCCTATTTCTTATAAAATACGATATTATACCCCGGCCTTAAATGTTAGGTTCATTAGGTTAGCATTATGCAAATGCAAAGTCAAAGTAAGTGACTGAAAGAAAATCAACGTATCCGATGAGTGAGGCCGGCCACCTTTCAGCCCGACAACGCATTTGGAGTTTTTGGTGGTTCTAAATGTTCCATGCAGCAGTGATTGCTTAGCCGCTTCCTCATTTGCCTCCTATTCCATAAAAAAAGTATGTTGGGGTTGTTTCCTAGGTCTTATATTAGCTCGTCCTAATACTTCTAATGCCATTTCCCTGCGCGTTTATTTGGCATTTTAGTGTCGCTTTACAACGATGCTGCACTGATGATCCTGGAGGCACCAGTAACACTGAAGGATGCGCCGCACATTGGTATAGGGTGCCTCGCCCCGCAGCCCCCACCACTGGACGCTGTCTGCTACAGCATGGGTTGGGGTGTAGAAAATTTCAAGAACAAGAAAATCTACGCCTCTTTGCTCAAGAAAGTGAGTCTTCGTTTGATAAACAATAAAAAGTGTCGCTATTTGATATGAGCTGGTAACTAAACGGTGTTAATGAGGGATGTTGCAGACGTGCTTTTCTTCTAGAAGATAAAGTAACGAGACTAGCAAATCGTGTGCCTCATGGTAAACGAAATGTCTGACTGTAACCACAGAAAGCCTCACAGAGCCCGATTGGCTCAGCGCTGCGCTCATCTCTCAGAAAGTCAAAGTAAAAATTGGATTGGTTTACAATCACTTTTTGACGTCTAATGATTCTACTACCTGTTCGGAAAAAAATACCTCAGTCCTGAGAAGAACAGGCGAAAGAAACTCTGCGGGACTTTAGCTCCCTTTTAAAAAAAAATACGTTGTCATATTTCATAATTTGGGTCTTGAAATAGCCTGGACGATCACATAATTTCCAAAGTGTTCTACCTTCAATTAACTAAATTCCTTTAGCTCACAAACTTCGTTTTACAATTTTTTGAATTTAGCAATAGAAGCTTTCTGGAAGTTATTTGGAATCCTATTTTAAAAACGTATACATTGCCCATAAAAAGAATTACTGACTTGTAAACGAATCTTAGGTAAAAGAAACCTGTTTTTGTTTCCATTAATGTTATGCAAATCACAATTGCTGGGAAAATTATTAATGTTTTTGTGGACGTACATGACGTTATCATACACGTATTGAGAAGCGCCATTCAATATGTTAATATTCTTAATTTTTTTTCTTAATGACACTCTTGCACTTAGATAGCACAAATAGCTCCCTTCTGCATCACGAAAATCGAATTTATAGCAGCTGCATTTCCCCACAGTAGTATGCCATAAGACATAATACTATAGAAATAGCTAAATAAAACTATGCGAGCTGTTTCTATATCTGCGATAGATCTAATTTTCTTGATCGCGAATGCTGCAGAACTGAGTCTATTCGCAAAACTATCGATTTGAGGGCCCCACCGTGGAATAGTCCACTGTTAATACTAAAAATGTTGTAGTTTCCACAGATTCCAACCGTTCCCCATTTAACAATTTACCATTATTTGTATGCTTGACATTGGGAGGGGATTTTAATAATTTTTAATTTTTTAAATATTGAGTAACACATTATTTAAATAAAACCAATACACGACCATTGAGAGAGCATTGTTCACATCATCATATTTTTGTCCGATGCCGTCTCAATTTGAAAATAGGTGAGTCAAGGTGTCATCAACGAACAATATTATCTCATGCTTGTTCTTTACTACATTAGGTACTTCGTTTATATAAATGAGGAAGAGGAAAAGCCCTAGATTTTTGACAGCCCTAGACAGAGACTTAAGATTTTATTATATACCTCTATAACTAGTACTTACGCTGGCAACATTACTCTTCAACCCGGAACGCGGTAACGCTCCCACGTCCCTCACGTGGTTCCACTTAAGGCGGAGTCTGTAAAAAAGTCTTGCCACTTAGAAAAGTTGTGTTTCCAACTATTGAACGTGTGTGCCCGTTAGAATACAACGACTGACTTTTTTTACTTGTAAAGCCTATTTATGCAATTAAAATAACTTTCCATTTTATCCTCCTTTGTGAGCGCAATAGGCTCTTAAAGGGGCACAAAGTTTTCTCTTCATGTATATTGCAATAATTTGTTTACAGGTAAAACTGCCGCTGGTGGAGAAAAGCCGTTGCGAACAATTAATGCGGAGATTGCGATTTGGGAACTTTTTCAGACTACACGCCTCTCTTCTCTGCGCTGGGGGAGAGGAAGGTGTGGACACCTGCAAAAAGGACGGGGGTTCCCCTCTCGTCTGCGCGGTAGATTCTAAAGTAAGAAAGTAATAAGAATAATTTAAAGAGAGATGACAACTAACCCATTCGCTGCCAAGCCTATTGTGCACTTAGCCTACTTCGTATTAGTGGACTGTATTTGTTTGTTATTTATTACACTTGTTCATTAATTACACTTGTATCTTCAATATTTTCTTCGCTTGTAGATCCCAGAGGTCTTTTCTTGACGGGAGTTCGGTTCGCTCTTTTATACTAGTCCTCGCATGCTAGAGTGAAGTGGGTGACGAAGAGATATTGATAATGCCGTCTTAACCTAACTTTTACAATAAATATAATACTTATTACTAAGGCGTCCTGTTACAAAGGTTAAATGCTAACTACTTTACTTATTTATAATTATACATGAGTTCTTAACTACTACAATAACATATATGTTCAGCGAAATTGTGAGTTATGACGCGAGATTCTCGTTGTCCGCGACACTTATATTATATAAAACTTCTAACACGAATATACTGGTCCTTGGTCTCCACACAGTGTTCATCGATAAGCCTAGGACATGATCCTTCCTCCCTCCCGCTCCCGCCGCTTTTTCTCGTACTGCCTTCCTCACACTCCTTCTCCCTTCCTCTTTCAAAAATCCCCCTTAAAGGCTGGCAACGCATTTGCAAAACCATCGACAAATTTCTATGGTCAGTAATAATAATAGACTAAAAAAAATTGCTAATATGTTAAAATACATACATGGCAGAATTCTGACAGCCACCCTGAAGCCTTCAGTCATTAATATTGTTTTATTATGGAGTAAGAGGTAAACGAGCAAGCAGCTCACTTGATTGTAAGCGATCACCGCTGCTCATAGACATTTGCAACATGGAAAGAATTGCAAATGCGTTGCCAGCCTTTAAGGTGTAAATTTTTGCAGGGAGAGGGGGAGAGGGAGTGAGATGGAGGGAGTGGGGAGAAGAGGGAAGGAGAGGGAGGGGATGGGCCACCGGCCATCTCATTCACCCTCACCACCCATTCACCCCATGGCTCTACCACCTATTTTGTTTTATCATCAACATTCTATAAATAGAACTGCATTACCTCTGAATAGAGCCATTTAATTATACAGAGCGTTAGTCAGATAACATTTGCGACTCACAGGAAATATATGTTATATTTCAGCGACCACTGTGTATAGACAAATAAGGTTAAAATAAATCGAACAAATTTAGCATACATTGCACTATTATTAGGGGTTATCTTTATTGCGTTACTTATCAAGCGGCAGCCTAATTAAAACTATGCGATTATGTAACGCTTTGTGTTATATAATTGTGATTGTGGTACGTAAGGCATTTCCTAGTAATCTCGTATGCTTTGAACCGAATAACATGAAACGTCATACTGATTGTCGTAAATTGTAGATGCACGTATGTATTACTTGTCAATGACATAAGCCGGCATTTATCACGAACATTTGAAGGTCTAACATACTACATGTTGCACAGTAGTTAAGAATAGGGTTTTTGTGAACAAAAAGGCTGAGAACTTTCATACAAATATATATTATCGTTACAATATTACGAGTTAAACTCAATATTCGTTGTTAGTGATTCGATACAAATAATCTCACAATTCCTTTTAAAAACCACTTTTTAAGGTTACCTTTTCTTTGTACAGATAATAAATACTTAATTGGTATTTATGTTGTAAGTTACGTCAAAATTCCTTTTAAAACTAACTACTTAAGGTCTTTTAACTTGTACGGATAATAAATACAGATAATAAATACAGATAATAAATACAAATAATAAATACTTAATTCGTACTTATGTTGTAGGTTACTTCATAAATCCTTTAAAAAATCAATTTTTAAGATTTCTTTTTCTGCTGTATAGATACAGAATCTCTCTTTATTAAATAATTCTTCTCGTCCTCGTCTTTCCATGGACCAAGTCAGAATGCCCCTGCCAAACCAGTTACCAATAACGAGTTCAAGTAATTTTAAATAGTCAATACAAAGCCTATGCTAATTGAATTAGTGAACCTGATTTGCCGAATTATGGAAAGAATTATAAAGTCAAAACAATATCTCTCGTGAATACAAGCTAACACACATTAGTCAAAAATTGTATTAAAAATTAATAATTTATATTAAGACACGTGTCATGAAGCCAAATGATTTCTCTATTAGAGATTCAAAACAAAAATAAAACAAATAATTCAAGACAAAATCTAAGCCCTATATTACCAGGTAAATAAAAAAACAAATTATATTCGCTGGAAAACTTTGAATTTGCCTAATGAATTGGATATCTTATTTGAAATCTTCTGAACGTTTTTACTGCGGACTTATGTATATTCATGATATGCGAAGTCGTTTTATAAGGACGTATGAAATAAAAAAAGTGACGTAATTCAAGCACTTTTGAATCGTCATTTTTACATCTCAGTTCGTGAGGAAGCTACCACCAGCTCGAAACGCAGTTCTGCTGAGAAGAGCAGGTGAGAAAGTCAACAATTGCTCTTTTAAAATGCCGTTAAATTAAATCAACTAAATGCCATATATTTTGGTCCACCAGAAACTTGATCATTAATTTTTGATCATCGTTAATTTTGGTTTTAAAATGCTGAAGCGGTAGATCCAGGATATCTTTTGTAATTTTATTATATACGCGTATGCTCAGGCCCACGAAGGATTTTTTCACCCTTTGAAGACGAAATCGAGGTGTTACAAGCTTATTATTATTTCTAGTATTTTGTTGGACACTTTTTTTTAAAACATCTTGCAGAGATGATATATAGACCGCAATGAGGTTTTTGCAATTACATTTTCTTCTTAAAAAGTTTTCTTGTTATCCCAGTTTTCCGACCCAGTCCAATGCAGTTTAAGCCAATTAGGGATCGTAGTATTTTGGATGACTTGGCCTTCTTTAGTAGAAGTTGCTTATAATACATTTTTTCTATCCTAAAATTTTTAATAAGGATATTGCAAGCATACATTTTTAAATAATTTTATCCGCTTCATTGGCGTGGTTGTTATAAAATAAAATAGCTTGATATGGCAAAATGTTATGTTGATCTTTAAGCTAAGAGTTATCTGACAGAAACATTTAGATGTAAGAAATTAATTGCGTTGTTGGAGACAGACAGCTAAGTTATTACAGTTTTTACAATTCAACTTCTTATATTAACCTTGCCGCTATAAAGTTTTCAATTTTTTTATTATAAGTTCGACTAAGTAAACAAAGTTTTCAGTATTAGTTCTTAATATTACAGCAGATAAAGCCGTCACAAGTGTGATGGAGGTGGCGTTTAGATTGAGTTTGCGCTGCGGAGTTAGTTAGAGGCGAAAGTTTGTCGAAGGTGAGATGTTTTGAGAAGTTTCCCCCCTTCTCCCGTCCCTCCCCCCCACAAGGGTGTCGCCCTCGGGTGCGTTGTGCGATCTGAACCTCGGGTCGTTACCATATGTGTTATTCGACACATAAATATTCCTTTACGTGCTAAACTTTTGTATATAAAATTCTTTAATAGCCGCCGATAAGAGTTAGTTTAGTTAGTTTTACGGTCACGATTAGATTGCGTCGAACAATCCTGTTTTGGATTGAATTGTATAAAATCAAATGGCAAAACTTATAAAATTTCTTATGCCTAATATTGGAAATATACTGGGAAGACATATAGTACATGATATAATATATTTAGGCAGCTAATGTGATTTGACAAATAACTTCGTTTTCGTCAAGAATAAGTAAAGATGACGACTCTCTAATTACCACAAAGTGAAAGTCAAAAATTCTTTATTCAAAATTGGATTGCTTTACAATCACTTTTTGACGTCTAATGAATCCACTACCTGTTCGGAAAAAAATGCCTGAGGCAGTGTGTC
This sequence comes from Eurytides marcellus marcellus, assembly GCA_018247955.1. Lineage (NCBI taxonomy): Eukaryota > Metazoa > Arthropoda > Insecta > Lepidoptera > Papilionidae > Eurytides > Eurytides marcellus. The sequence goes on along the minus strand of DWHQ01000540.1, from coordinate 6,088 downwards.
TGTTAGATATTCTAAATTGGAGCATCCTTACAGCATAAGCTCATATATTCGTTGAAGTAAAATACTGCAAACCATTTTTTCAGTTTATATTTCGCTTCAGCTTAAGGTTTCAGGAGGGGAAAATATTTTTTTTTATTACGCATAGCACACGCGTCCCTGGAGACTACGATAAGGAACTGAAAAGTCGCATCTTTTTATCTTGTGCCTTTAAAAAATTCTTACTAGGACGTTGTTAATATATTGCGTCTAAAATTTAGTATTTCATCAATTTTAAAAACAATGAATTAAAGAATCTATTACTTTTACCTAAATTAAACGTGTTTATTAGTAGAGAACTTTTATTAGACTTAAGCTCGCCATTATGCATTTATTTAAAACTGTTTATTGTTTTTCTCCCAGAAATTGTATCCACAAAAAGATACAATAAATAAATGAAACAAAAAACATCACTGTAAATATCATGTAATATATTACAAAAATGGTCCATAAGCATTTTAGGAGCTTTAATTTAAGCTAAGCTTTAAAATTCATATAAGGAAATTTTTATAATAACGTTGCGCGCATAATTTTCTTTCATAAAAACCTTGAAGTAATCACGAGTGTTTATGAACGCAAACTTTAAAAGTAAAATTAAACTAAATTCTGTTCGTGTAAATCAGAATAAAACAAGTTTGTGTGGTATCCCAAGCCCCTTCAGGCAGGAAAAGGAAGGGGGAGGCTGGAAAAGGGTAAAGGCGAGTAGGCCACTGGCCACCTCACTCACTGGACGAAACGCGGAAGCACAAATACTTCTCTTTTATGCCGATTTCATGTTGTAATGTGTTGTATGTTAAGAAAAGAAATACAAAGTCCATAAACGTGTGAGTAGTTATATTCCAATTATCTGAAAAGACGTTAGTGCTTAAGTGAATGGACCGGAAGCGATTAATATTTCAGTCAAACTAAATCTCTTTAATATGTATTTTATTTGCAAAATTCACAAAGTGCTACTCATAGTGCCCGTTCGTAACTCAACGAACTAGATAAAACTTTCAAAGCTATCCGATACGCGGGTGTTACAAACATGATAATAATTATTCAAAGGATTATAACAGTGGTTACTCTGCCGTGTCCAATAAACATAAAAATGTACACACTTGCAAATTGAACAATGTACACACTTGATTGAACACAGGGATTTTGTATTTTGCGTTATTTGGTTCCCTCAAAATGTATTTAATTAATGTATTCTTAGGCATTACGAGCTGATCACCCGATTGTCTGAAAATTAAGATGATCCATGCGTCGAATGGGCATGTAAAAAGTCGTACCTGGCTATGTTAACACCATCTAGCGGTGGCTTGGAAGAGTCATTAAGAGGTCGGTTTAATGTCACCGCCTCTGCGACTGATCTCTCTCCGTGTCGGTTATCCGTCCCATCGGAATATGAGGGTAAAGGAATAGTGAGCGCGCAAACGCTTGTGCACTATAATACTCGTATATCCTGCGCACTTGGCTGATCTCTTGTAGATCGACCGCTGTGGCCGTAATCGGTCGGGAGGGCATTATTATTATATTAGTACAAATTAATCGTACACATATATAAGGTGTACGATTAATTTGACGGAAGAAATTCATTGACGTCTCAAGACAAATTCAACACAATTCGTTGTATCTAATCGAATTGCCAGCTCTTCATTGTGTCTAATACAAGACGTTTCTTTGTAGACCGATGTAAGTCCCGTTTACCTTTCTCTTGCTTCTTTAAACAACCCTTGTCCTAGTATTAAATAATGAAAATTATTTAGATAAAACTGTTTACTTACCAGGATACAAAATGTTAGCTGATTTGAGACATCAGTCTAATACGCTTATATACAAAATTATGTATGAGTTGTAACTACACCCTTCGGAGAGACTGCAGAAGTGTGTACAACCATTTGTTTTTGTGCACTAAGGTACAGGTTTAAGTGTCGTTGGGGTTTTCAAAAACATGAAACCACTTATACAAAGTATACCCAGAGTCGGAACTATTCCTGTAACAGACAAATTACATTTCCGTGTGGGAATAGAACCTACATGGCGAGCAATAGCAGTTGGCGAGTCGATCACACAAACCACTACGCCATCCGTGCGGTAAATGTCCGTCCGTGTACCTTCTACTAATATTAAAAAAAAAAAACAATGTTTATAAAATTCTTTTCCCCCAGTCTCAATTTCTAAACACTATTATCTCGCCTCCCATCGGGAAAACAACGCGGTTTTTCCAATAAAGTTTTCAATTAAGCGGCACGTTTCAGCGACATTGAACTAGTCAGTTGCACCTCTCTCGAATGGATGGAGAGACTTTTGTGATATAAATTAACCTGAAGCGGAATATAAATTAGTTTTGGCTAGTAGAACTGTTTTGCAGAAACCGCACCGTGGTACCACACCACTGCATTGCCAGTTATACATTAATTTTGTTGCTTAAAGCTAATCACACTGTTCAGGAGTTTCTGGCAGATCAAAACCCGTGGAACTTAATTGATTGAACCGAATGTCAGTACACACAATATGTTAAGCCTTAAAAAGATGTAATATCTATACCACATAGCTATTACATCTTATTAAGGCTTAACATACTGTAACAGTATTTTAAAAAAGAAACTGTTGAGTTTCTCGCCGGCTTTTCTCAACAGAACTGTATTCCAAGCCGGTGGTAGCTTCCTCACGAACTGAGATGTAAAAAAGGTCGATTCAAAAGTGCTTGTAAAGGCCTGTTTGAATGAATATATTTTAATTTGATTTGATTCTACGGCTAACGGTAATGTATAAGCTCTACTGTGTTCCGGTTTAAAGGGTAATATTTTTAGCCTAATTACTGGGCTTAGAGTTTTGGGGGTTTGGCTAACCATCAGGCGTACGACTTGCTTGATTCCTAAAAATGACAGAAACCAACATCCTAAAGTCTGGAACAATCTGCGAGATGTGTAATTTATTTAGGAAATCCATTGACATCCCAAACATTATAACACGAATGAAAATCGATTGAATCGGTCCACTTCTCAATCGAGTTATCTCCCTAGAGAGTGTCCCAACCATGTTACCTCTATGCCCAATTATTACGTTGGCAACATAGTCTTCCAAACCGGGACACATGTTAGCTTGTTTTCAATAATAATTACAATACCAGGCGTTTCCGTGGTATATTAACTAAGTTTTGTTGATAATAAATTAATTTATCTATGGATAATTAGGACCGTGATCCATAGATTAATTAAAATAATTAATCTATGGATCACGGTCCGAAATAAACTGTTATTATTATTATTATAGCAATTGGTTAAATTTACTAGCTGTCACAAGTCGCGCGTGCGAAATGTTTTTATAATACTTAAATGTGTATATATAGGATGGTTTAAAAATCGTTTAATATTTATTAAAAGTGATTAGATATCGAGAAACATTTTATGACCTTAGTTTTACTATTTCTACTATAAAAAAGAAAAAAAAAAACGTGTGCGTCACGGGACGTCCGACAGAAGTGAAGTTTAGGTTATTAAACGAATCTAAGTTGAACTATTTAATATTGAAATCGTTTAATAATTTTATTTTCTACAATAACTTTTAAAAGGGGCGATATTTTTAGGTCATATACATACTTACTGTCAACCTGTCAACTGAAGCCTGACAGACTGGCGCCGTTACGCGTTACGTTACGGTTTACCCCATAAATTTCTTATCACTTCAAAAGTGTGTGTCGCTTCCGATGGTAAGAGGTGGGGTAGAGTAGGGCTGTTAACAGTCAAATATACAAGAGCTGGGTAATATAATCAAAGAGCTGGGAACCCTTTCGGCTTGTGGAACGGGATACGGAACGTTACGCTGCCCCCTGTCAGTGATATAGGCCCAGTGACTAATATTGAGCTATCGTGTTGTGCAAGAGCCTAATTTTACAGTGGTAGAGCTACGCAGCTGCTCTCTCTGCTGAATGGGCCGGCTAAAACCGGATAAGTACCACGACCTCACAGAAAATCGGCGTGAAGTGGAAATGTTTTTCTTCCGCGTTTCGTCCGGTGAGTGAGGTGGCCGGTGGCCCACCCCCTTACGACCCCTTCCTCCCTCTGTCCTTTCCCTTTCTCTGTAACCACCCCCTCCCTTCGTCCTTCCCCTCCCACTCCCTTCCTCACCCCCCTCCCTCTCTCTGTCTTTTTGAAAGAGTTAGGGAGAAGTGTGAGCTAGGGAATATCTCACTTCTCCCTTCTTCTTTCAAAAATCTCCCTCCCTTAAGGCTGGCGACGCATTTGCAATTTCTGTTATATTGCAAATGTCCATGGGCGGCGGTGATTGCTCACCATCAGGTGAGCCGCTTGCTCGTTTGTCAGTCTACTCCATAAATAAAAATAAAAGCAAACATTACATCATTGCATTTTCTGGATTGACCCTTACGCACTGTAGCGCTTACAATATGTTACTGCTTGTCGGTAAAATATACTAGAAATGCGCTTTACCAAACAAATTCCAGAGTCATGAAAAGACTTTCCTAGGAAAGTCATAGAAAAAGCTCTTGGTCTACAATTTCATATGTACATAAGTCAGCTTTACGATAGACAAAATGGTTGTTGCCGCTGCTTGTGGAACTGATATTAGTGATAATGCGATTTTTAGTTTCTCGTTTGTGAACAGAACGATGTCCAAGAAAAATCAAACGATGTGAAAGCAAGTGACAAGAGTGATACAACACACGAGCTACTAACCTAAATTTGAAATAAAATTGACCACCGGCCACCTCACTCACCGGACGAAATGCGGAAAAATGTTATTACCATGTGATGTTTAGGAGAGTGGTAATGCACATATGTTCCATAGAACATGTGTGCATTACCACTCTCCAAAAAGTTCTCATTGTTGACGTCATAGATATTACGGTACGTCAATTTCCCGTAGCGCTCGTAGCTCCCGAACTTTTTAGTAATTGGTAGTCAAACGATAGCATGAATTTTGTTGGTATAACGCCATCTGTTATAAAGGAAGTAAAACTTCAAAAAGATTTTAAATAAATTTTATTTTGAATATGTACAAACCAAGTTAAAGTAAAAAGAAAGACTGGCCCGTTGGTGGTGGTTCTTTTTTTTTTATGGAGTAAGCTGACAAACGACTAAACGATGGTAAGCGACCACCGCCGCCCATGGACATTTGCAACATTACAGAACTTGCAAATGCGTTTCCAGTAGAGGGAGGGAAAAGTAGGGAGGGTAAAGTGAAGTTTTTGAAAGACGGAAGATGGAGGAGTGAGTACGAGGGAGAGTGGAGGAGTGAGTACGAGGGAGGAGAAGAGTGGAAGAGGGTGGTAGGAAGGGAGGGGATGGATGCAGGGGGATGGGAATGAGAGAGGGAGCATGGGGAAGGAGAGGGATGGGCTACCGGCCACGTCATTTACCGGACGAAACGTGGAAGCAAAAACGCTTCCACTTTACGCCGATTTTTTGTGAGGTCGTATTACTTATCCGGTTCGAGCCGGCACATACTGCAGCGGGAATATCTGCGTGGCTCTACCATCGTAGAATACCACTTATTAATAATCAGCAGAATAACTTTTTTATCAATCTAATTCTTGAGCGTCAAAAGAGAAGAGACACATAATGGTTCCATAAAAAGCCTTGACGCCGGCTCTTTCCCCATAACGTTCCAGTTCTGTTTCCACTTACTTACTTGTATTCAAGGCGTCTTATCGATACGACGTTTTGACGGCGAAATTTTACTCATGACATTTTTATACTCACAGCTTGGTAGCTTTCAACAGCACAGTATATTATCTGAATGTGTTTTTGATGATTTGTTGGTTTGTTCTCACCAGTTGTAAAGTTAGACACCAGTTGTAAATGGAGCTTTAGCGTATATCTCTGAAAATTTCGCATAAAAAAATTAAACAGACCAAAAATCTAAATCCAAGCGAGCAACACACAAACAAAAAACTGTAATAAGAAGATTCATTTTATTATGTGAAATTTGTGTACTCGTATAAACGCAAGCAAACATCAATCGGTGTGGATACTAGAAGTGGTATTAAGTTATGGGAGCCATGTGAATGTCTGTTAACAGATTTTTACTTGATGTACATATATAC
>DWHQ01000539.1:0-13557 GCA_018247955.1 Eurytides marcellus marcellus | reverse complement strand
CGAGAAAAGTCTTTCGAATGTAGCTGTCACCTCTAAATCTAAAATTATTTCGGTATTATTAATAGTTAATTTTCTAGATTCAGTTGGATATCATTTCCCATGTTGTTTTAATTTTATCTTTCAAATTCAAGATTTTATTTCTTATATATACAGACTTAGCCTGTATGCAAATTTTCTTAAATATCATCGACAAATTTCTAATTATAAACGCTGGATTATGATTCCATTGCCTCATACTAATATAATGTAAATAATAATTCATATAATGTATTTCTACTTTTATATTATAAATGCCTACGGTTGCCCAAACAATAAAATTTAATTTAAATGTTTAGAGAATTTTGTACTTATAAAAATATTATTGTACTCCTGTAGGAATTTCAAAAACTTTATTGTATAACTCGTCCGGAACATTTTTTCAGACACATTTTTTTAAAACAATCAATTCTATTTATTGTAAAGGGGCTATAAGTAATTTGTTGTGGCTTTTCAATATTCTCTTTCATATGAAGAGAAATTTTTCGACCACAATAATCTGAACTTAAATTTGTCATTACCATCTTTTCAAATTATCTATACAAGTTGCAGACCCACTCGTGATCGGTTTAGGTTTATGCCGCCAAACAGTAATGTGTAAACATTACTTTGTTCTAGTTTGAACGGCAGTGATGCTAGCATTTAACGTAGATAGCAAAGCGCATCGCTTACCATCAAGCGCCCAACTTGCTGTTTTGTCAACTAACTTATCACAAAAAAGTATAATGAGAAAGACGCACATTATCCGTCGAAAGAATGTATACCGTATTGCTTATAAAAAAAAACATTTAGGATTCATACAAGAGGTGGATAGGATACATTTAGGATTCATACATACCTTCGGATGAGGGAGCATATCGATCGGTGCAGCATAAACGCACAACCAGATACGCGCAGTACAACCCAGGCCCCTGTGGAATCCGCCGGTTTGGACTTAGAGAGCGTGAAAAAACTGTTTAACAGTTGCCTCAAGGTCAGTGTTTTTCCTCAGGCTGGAAGAGACGATTCGAGAGAATTATCGCCGACCGCCTCAACATACATCTGCATCAAGTGAGCCCTCGGCCAATTTGCCTTAAAGTAGGCACAGACGTTGGCATATTGACCTAGGCATGGATAATCAGCCTTGACATTGTCCATGCCTTCAATTCGCTGCCCTGTGCTACGATAAAATATAAGCACTTAAGTATCATCAAGTGCCCCGAGTCTTTGGATAGCATTAAATAACGCAGAAGTCTTTTCCTCCCGTTACCAATAAAAAGGCCTCCACGGAATTTTACCGTGTCATGAACCACTGAATTTAAAAAAAATATTATCGGGGATGAACTTCAGACTTGTCAACAAGATCCAAAAACTCCACGCGACCATGAGGTCAATTTACGAAACGAAACAACGCCTGCAAAATAAAAAATGATCAATTAGGAAAGGCATTGCTCACTATTTTTTCTCCGTGACAGCGTAAAAAATTAATGATTGTATGTTTGTAATCACTACATTCATAAACGATTTTAGTCAGTCTAAGAAATTTTAGGAGACTTGTTGTACTTTTTCAGTTTTACAGTTGAGATAGCATAACGGATAAACCTTATAAAATAAAAATTGTATCAATGCCGGTAATGTCATCTTAGCAAATGCTAAATAAGCCTACTGCTGCAAGCAATGTTGGCCCGAAAGCAGGACTCCACAGACTACTTTTTCTATACTTTAAGTTTTTTATACTCTTTTTTTAATTATATTTATGCATCAATAATGTACAAAGTACAGTACCAAATTCTTCTTTATTATGTCTCGAATAATATGTATAGCCGTGGTATCTCAGTGTCCGGGCGCTCGCTTTTAATTCAATATGCTCGAGCAACTTGAGTTCAAATCTCGGTGCCGGCACCAATGAATTTATCAATTTATAATTAACAATCTAAACATCGTATATATATATACCGTTAAATCGCGTGACTAACTTTACGTTTGCACTAAAAACATTTAACACATAATGTTTCGAATTCGTCAGATGAAATAACAATCAAGTCAGATGAAGAAATAAAAATAGTAGATTCGTTGAAGTCAAAAAGTGATTGTAAACCAATCCAATTTAGAATTTTGACTTTGTTTTTCCCGTCTCGTCCCGTAACGTAATATAAAAATTATGTAATGTAATACCTTAAATATTCAAGAATTTCGCATAATTCTGACCTCTGGGTAAACAACAGATTCTATTATTGTTGTATACGTAGATTTGGTAGAAGCAAAAAACATTAAGTCATCTTAGTCTAAAAGAAGTATTTGTACAAATTAGGGATTATAGATATTTGATATAGAGATTTTATTATTAACGATTTGAAAAAAAAATTCAAAATGAAACGCGATTTAGTACCTCTTATCATAAACAACAATATATAGCTTTAACTAATAGCATAGTTATGTGATCGGTCAAATATTTGTTGCTGGATGATAAGATAAAAAAATTTGGTAGGTACTTTTAAAATAATAATCTTGTTCTATGAAGAGAAATTAATATGGAAAAATTAAACTTAAGCCTTAAATAGCGTTAAAAGACAAGAATTTTTTTGCTTATTGATAATGAGACTATTAATTAGCCGCTTTAATAATATAACTAAACAAAACAAAAGCTTGAGTATGGTTATAAAAAAAGTTCGAAAAATAGAATCACGAAATAAAAATTTTCCTTTTCCTTAATTTTTATTAATTTTGTCCACGTATCAAAACTATTTGCCATAAATCATCTTGATATCCGCCGCTCTATTAAATTTGTACAAGCCAACACTCTCACATTCACTTCAATAAGTCCTATAAGAAACTCAGAACTTGATTTTATCTCAGTTCATCCTGGTAGAAATATTTTTCATTCCCAATTTTCTGAGAATCTAAGTCTTATTAAAAGTTTTGAATTCACACTTTTCAATATTTTTAATTACTCATAAAGAAATCAGACTTAATAAGTCTTCTTAAGAGGTTTTAAAACTTTTTAAGAGTTATTTTAATATTTCCATCAGGGATTAGATAGAATTACCAAAAAATAATATAAAACTAAGATCAATATAATATAATACTAAGATCATACTTTACTTTATCATGATTTACTGTAAGCGGTAGGATTCTTTTGCAGAGTTCGACTGGGGTGGTCGCACTGCATTGCCAGTTACTTTACCGCTAAGCAACAGTGTGCAAACACTGTGTTCCGGTCTGAAGGGCATGTAGAAAAACCATTTTATTGTTATTAAAAACATCGCTGATAAGGTCGCAGATAATTCAAACGCACACCCAAAACACATTTGTGTCCTTGTAATATGTGTTGTTGAATAACAAACATTGTGCCCAGCCAGAATATTTACAACTAATATTTAGTGCTAGTTTACTTAGGCAAAGGGGAGGTAATTAATCATGCAAAAACGATACAGTTGAATTGCACGCATGTTTAAATGTAATGTGCTTCACAACCCCCCTCTATATACTCGAATATGTCAACGTCGCTAAGCAACGGGGAATCCAAGCTTGAAACAGTCTGTGTACATTAATAAGTATAACAATGGGCCTTTATCAATTATACAGCCATAATGTTGAGATAAAATACAAATGTTATTTCTTGTCGAAAGCAAGTTTATTTACGTTTGTAACAACTTTCATGAATATTGTTTTACCTTTTATTTTGGCATATAGAAGCAGAGGTAACATTGTTAATCAAGAACATCAAATAAGATATTTCATTCCTTTTACAGAAAATTTTAAAATGTTATTTTAATAATATTTTTTTAGGATTTTGGCTTAAATCGTATAGCTTTCATGAGCAACCAATTGTACGTTCAACATTTAACTATTTACTATTAGCAAATACTGAAAATCCAAACCAAGTTATAACATGTGGGGATATGATAGATTTATATAATTTAGAAAATAGTTCAATTGAAAACTGTGCAGAAATTCAAGTTACGTAACTACAATTTTACTATTATACATTTTTTTGCAATCTAAGTATTTATTAATAATATCATAGTTGTATTCCGCAGGTAACAGAATATGATAATAATGCCGGTAGAAGAACTGATATGTTGCATTTTAGTATAAATTTAAATGTGCAACCAGAAGTAAAAATAAAATCAATTTTACTTATTTTTGAAATGGATTTCCAGCTACAGGTAATAATAAAAATGCAAGAGACACACAATTAATGTAAATCAACTTATGACACAATTATTTTTGCAGACAATTTGCGAATTGCAAATGCAGTCTTTGGCAATTATAGACAAAGATTTTACAAGTTCACCTTCGCAGTTTTATCATTATGGCGACATAGAATTTTACCAAATTTCGCATTTACCGTGCCTTGAAAGTGTTATGGACATAAGTTATAACATATCTCTATTTAATTGGTCAATTGAAAATCGAAAGGATATTGTGGACTTTATTCTAGAGAACTACTTCAAGAGAGCAGGTAGCAAAAGTTATAAATCACTATTTTTTGTATTATTATTATTGTTAACTTTTATTTAACATTTCAGTTTTGACACATGTGAAAACACTATTTTCCAAAACTCAGGCTGGGTTTACTGGAAATTTGAACATAAATGTCTATCTAAGAGTACCCGAAATGCATATCAAGTATCAACCAAGTGTAATGCAAGAGTTGAAATGGGCTTGGCCACAATATTTTTCCTTTGCAGCAGTATTCTACTGGTTTTTTAATAGACTTAAGAAATTTGTTTTCAATAGAAGGCTTTTAATGGCATGGGAAATCAAACCTTGGAAACATAATTAAGACATGAAGAAAAAAATAAACACTTATCTTTATATTTTCTAGTGTAATTACCATTTGTGATATATTTTCATAGCATATCGTGATTCAAACAAAGTCTGTCTGCAAATATAGTTCATCTGACCTAATGTTTAATTATTATTACTCTTATGAAAGCAAGGTTATCATTGGTGAAGTCACTTACGAGTTCAGATCATTTACATAATATATTTTTTTATGAAATCAACTGCTCCTGCCCATCAGAAGCCAATCAGTGAGACAAATGGCCAAGCCATAGCTTAATATAGATTGTCACCCTATAGACAACCACGCCTGTGAGTCACATTATTAAGAAAATGGTCTTTAAATATTTCATTCAACATAAGAAGACAGTTAAATACATCTACTTTAAATTGGTCTTTGTGGTATTTCCCAAGATGAGACCTTTTCAGCAGCCTACACAAGTCTTATGTATGATGACAGACTTATTACTCATATTAAGAGATAAGGTCAGATTTTTTTAAATGAATAAACATTATCTAGTCCAACATTATTTATTCTACATCTTATCTATATAATTTACAGTTTTAATTTACATTTTGGATACAACTCTGTATATATACATATTTACTGGGTCAATGTGAGAGTTGGAAGTTCATTTCCAAAGGCTAATTTATTTGAATCTAATTCTGCCCTATTATCCTCAATAATAAATGTCTTCCCACTGAAGTCATCTAGTTGTACTAAAAGATAGCGACACATGTAGTTTCCATATTCATTCTGAAACAATTTTTAGTCATAATATTTATATGATTAAATGAATGTTAATATTAAAAATGAGTTTAACTTGTATATGGGATGGTATCACATGGATCTTATGGCTAAAATTTTATAAGTCATAGGCTAAATTAAAAATTCTTATCAACCTATCATAATATAAAGTTTCATATTACACTAAAACACCTAAATATATCCACTGCTGGAGTAAGAAACTAATTATTACATTATTATTGCATCCAAACATAGACAGTGATTTCACAACAAATAGACCCTATTACTCTATTGTAGAAAGAAACAATGTATTTGAGTTAGGAGTCTTTTAAATTAAATATTATAATCATGTCACTCCCACTATCAGCGATTGTCAGCTGTATTTCAGATGAAGATACAATGATACATTACCAAACAAAATGCCAACACTATACCAAATATAAGTCAATAATGCAAGATTGCTTAGGTGCAACAACAATACTCCACTTATAGAAAATTAAAAAATTGTAAAGTATATCAGAAAGTTGTTAGCATTACCTGTTTCATGTCTAGTTCAACGACACCTTTATTTCTTATACCCTTTATATAAAATCTCATTCGCATATGCTTCACACCATCTTTTTCATAAATTGCGTGTTGAACGTGAGTACGTCTTCTCCTTGTCGTCTCTTCCCCATAACCTTTAATTGGAGGTCCAAGTGCATCTTCCACTCTGGGGTCCTATAATTTTAGTTTGTGCAATAATCAGATTGTTAGAAAATTATAGAATGATGATTACCATAATGTTTACCTACATTCTTACATTTTTCTAAAGCAGCAGAGTAAATGCTGTTAGGGCTATTACTAGAAAAAAGTTCACGAAATACATAATAAAATATAACCCCAGTAAACCCAATACCAGCCAATATAACTCCCGTGTAAGATACAGTCTTGGTAGTTTCTTTTATCTTTTCACCAAGGGGCCGAACGTCAGTGGAAACATCGGCTCTCTCTTCACTCTTAGTCAATTCTCTTCTATTATCAGTAGAATAAGAATAAACATAATTATAGTTTGATACTTTTACTGCCACAGGAACAGTTTCGGTGAATTTTAAAATGCGATAGGCCGGGTATATTTTAGATAAAATAGACATATTATTTCCTGCTTTGTTATTTTTAAATATGAGGTAATATATCAATTTATTATTTGAATTAAAATAAAATTTTAAAAGTCAAAAGGAAAGAAACGTCTAATTCCTTTTTTTTTCTGTATATAGTAAATAGTCACTAAAATTCTGCCAATCTGAAATAATCATTTTGTTTTTTAATTTTTTTCAATGAAAACACTGCAATGCTTTTTATATAAAATTAGGTGTACTTTTACACTGTAACCAGAAAGAAAGTTAACGTACTGAAAAAATAAAACTCGCCATCGTAGATTGCCTACTCATAATTGGCGCATATTGGACCATATTGTGTCTTGTAAAATAATGTTTGTATCTCTGACTCCCTCATCGCGATAGCGAATGGACACGGGAGTGTTCAACGCTGCTGCACACCGAAGAGTGCAGCGTCCCGCATCGGGGAGCGGTTTGGCTCGGCACCCTAGTGGAGGACCCGATGCCGAACCGCATCAACCCTAATTGGGCGGACTCTAGCCGACGCACCTACGGCGGGACGATGGCGATGGTGAAGCGACTATGGAGCAGTCTCTTAGCCGCGCAGTCGTCGAAACGACGCGCTGGCTGGGTCTCTACTCCACAGTCGGTGTCATCTTGCGTATCGCAATGAGATGCTGTAAGAAGTTCGCAAGCGATGTATCCTCGCCCGAGAAGATGGAAATGAAGACATCCTCGAGGATGCCCATTAAAACTCAAATGAGCTGGCGAATTACTTTTGCAATCGCCAGCCCTTTGTTGGCAGCCAGCCGATCGGTGGCTGCGGTAGAGGTGGAGGCCTGTTCTGCCCCCGGAGTAGTGGAGGGAGGTTGTCGCTGCGGCAGCGAGCTTGGGGCTGCAGTTGGAACTGCGGCTCCTTCCTGCCACTGCTGCGGACGCATCTGCCCTTTCAGACTCACAGGAGCAGCAGTGGTTGCGCTCTGGGGCGACGAAGGAGCGCGTACTTACAAATTTACGCACCAGGATGGCCGTGCCCTACAGGCATAGCCTTCCGGCGATGTTTCGTCACAACGCTACAAAAAGAAGTTCGGTAGCCGCAGCGGCTGAGTCGGACGAAGTTTCGTCTCGCCCAGCAGCACAACATACAACATACAAGTTGTGCTGCTGGACCAGATTTCTCAACTCTGGCAGCCGCTGCGATATGCCTCCCGGGTTAAAATACATAGCTCCAATTTGTGGCACCATTCTTTACCACGGGCAGAGAACTGATTGCGCTGACGCCATTTTACAAAAAATTTGGAAATAAACCACTTTTTTCTCGTTCTTGCATATTCGTCATGGTTTGGTCTACATTATCAAATATCCTTCGTTGCATTAAATTTGTCGCTCACCAATGTCTCTTTCTTCTTTTCTTTTTGGGTGTTTGAGTAATAAATGCAGCACTTGCAATCATAATATTGCTGTCAGAGTCAAGAGAGACATAGCGTAGAGACCAACCACAGAATTGACACAAATGAGCAATAAGCATTCCTTCGGCTGATCTAACCATCTATTGTGCAAGAATCATAGTTCTTAGTTCTCATTCTTGCTCTTTGATATTTTGGTGGAAACGCAGAAAACGAGCTTTCGTTTACACTGAAAGATGCTCTTGTTCTAGCTCTAGCTCTTTGTTCGTTTGGTGTAAACCGACATTAATGAAATTACAACTACACAACATTATTTAACCAACATTTGGTTATTTAACAACATTATTATAAAAATATGGCCATAATATGACTTAATTTATGTAATCACGGATAGCATAAACATAGACGCGTCACAAAATTAATTCTAAATGCAGCAGCTTATAACACATAAGGCGAAAATATTTTAAAATACTATACTGTGAAGTGACAAATTTTTGTTTTTAAAGTGTTTTTCCGCTGCTGCAGCTCTTAAGGCCGCATTGCAAGCAATGCAAGAAATTGAATTATTGATTGTATATATTTTCGGATATTAACAACATAAACAGAAATATCAACGAAAGATCAACGTAGATCACTTTAAAAAATAGTTTAAATCAAACATATGATGGTTCTCCAATCTGGTCATCAAAAGAAAACGGCTTATTAAAACGGCTTCGTGTTATTGTTTTGCGCTTCAGGACACGCTAGGTGGAATATGTCTATCTCTGTTTTGGACATTGCTTTTCTTGTAAGTTAAAAACGTCAAGCCAATGTACTTATTAATACTTCTCCAACTAAAATTTTAGTTCGAGGCTTTGACATCTCCAGATACTAAGTTGTCGTCCGTCATTCATATATCATCATAAGTTGTGCTTCGCGATCATTATTCACGTCATTGTGTTGTGATTTTACTATTAAATTTGGATCAAAGTAAACACTGTATCATAAATATGTTATTTATATTAGAACAAAACTTAAAGTTGATGACTATAAAGTTAGCTTAAATTTTATTTCATATTGAATAAACATAATCAGAATTTAGTTTGCAAATATGGATTGGATAATATCAGACGAATTAGGTCTAACTGTTGGGCACCTGGTGGGCTGGGGCGCAGCTGGTGCTATGATAATTGGTGGAGTGGCACCTTATATTCCTCAATATAGACAAATAAAAAGAACACAAGATGCAGAGGGATTTTCGCTCTATGTTTGTTTAACACTCTTAATAGCCAATACATTACGTATTTTATTTTGGTAGGTAACATAGAATTATTTAACTTTAATGTGCTCTAACTGCAAATTACCTATTCTTTACTTTTGATTTTTTAATAAATTTTTATTTAATTCTTTGAAATAAAACATAAGTGATTCAATATATATTATATACCTACATTGGCTGGCATTTACAAACAATTCTACTTTTGTTTTTCTTACCATACAAATTTATACTATTAAATTCTTTAAAACTGCTGAATAAATGTCAATAAAGCTTATCAATGTATAGCTGCTTCTTAAACTTAATAACAACAGTATCTGTAAAAATGTGTGTGACATTCCAGGTTTGGTAAGCGATATGAGCTACCGCTGTTAATACAAAGTATTGTGATGAATATAACTATGTTTGTAATGATACATCTTTGTGTCAATGTTCGTAAAAAAAATCAAATAATTAGAGCAAGAGAGAGAATATTTACAGGTTGGTATTAAATGTATCAATACTTTGTTTGGTAGTTATTTCTTAACATTAACTGGCTAAACTATTAATATTACATGGAGTACACATTTCTTTGATAATTGCATATTGAATATGATTTTCTGTTGATTACTTTGCATTTGGTTTCTGCCTTATTTTCTTATGTATTTTAATTTCTATAATAATTGTAAGTAACTGTAGTTTAAATGTACTAAGTTTCCTTATTTAGTAGTAGAATTCTTTTTATCTTTTAACATTATTTTATGTTTTATTTGGTGGTTGGTGTATTTGATGGTGGCATTAGGTGCAATATTCATGTTATATATACTATTGTGTTGTGTAAATGGATCAGCTCAGCCAGATGAAACAGCCCGCTGGTTGGATCAGCGTAGCAGCATTACAGGACGGGAGATGCCTCATCGCTTCTATGGTGAGTGTCACAGTGACCAAAAGTGGACAAAGATTTTGGAGACATTTCATAACATGGGCTACTTTGGAACATAATATTTTTTGTGGCTGCAACCATCTATGATTGTTTTGCTTTTTCATTATGGGTATGTTTTCATTTTATCATTGTAATTCTGAAGCAACATAATTTAAATACATATATTTTTTTTTTTCAAATTTGTATATCTAATTTTTTGTATATGATTACATCACTATTACATCTACTCCTTTTTTTTTGTAAAATGTTAAATGGAATTAAACTTTTTAGATCTATATCCATAGAATGTCAGGACAAGTGTTGATGATCATGTCACTATAATTCTTTATTACAGCAAACCATTTTATATAAAGAAACTACAGTAATGGGTGCAAGGTTTGTTTGTTCGCAGAGACAGGGATATTCATTTAAAGTATTTTTTTTTTTGTGGTGCATGTGGAGTGTTTTTTTTGATCTAACCCTTCCTTTCACCTATATTGTTAACATTTTGTTCGTTAACATGTGTATTAAATGAATGTAAATCATAATGAAGCTATGGCTTTTGTAAATACTATGCCAAAAAGAGTTATTTGTTGCCTGTTTTTGTTTTTTAGTAAATATTAACATAATTGTTTTCATTATTATCATAATTATTTTTAGGATTTTTTTACAGCCTTGTGGTTATGGTTTTGTGGAACCTCAGACATTTTACCTTATCATATTATATTAATGTACAAATATAGTATAAACATGTTTTGTATTACTTAATTGTTCAGTTTAACAAATACATGTATTTAATAATTGAAATATAAAGCATATTTCAAGCATTTCAGTTGTTTTAGATATAGCATAGAGAGCATAGGTTCCCTATGCTATATCTAAAACTATGTAGCACTGTGTTAGTATCTTTCTTATTTATATGAAAGCTCTGAACTTCAAATGTCTATACAATATCTACTGGTTTGACTAGCTTGTTATAAGTGTCTATGACATGCTATAGATTTCCATCCTTCCGTGCCCTGAAAATTATTTAAATTGGAATTTTACCATTTTAAAATTTATTCTTTTATTTTTTACATGCATGTGTAGTGTTTTTAACAAAATTTATTTTAAATTGTTTTAATTTTTATTGCACTATGAGATTATTTAATCTTTGTAATTTTACTGTTTTATTAAAAAAATGTGTTCATTAAATCTGCTTTGTCAAAATATTATGCATAGACACTCATATAATACAATTTTAATATTTCTTTGGTGTTCCTCACGGTCAATATCTACAAAATTAATATTGTTTCTTTATTATTTCTCACATAAGTTCATTGGCCTTCTTATCATAACTTGGCCATTATAATCTAGTTATTATAAATTTATTACATTATTATCTCATCTTTAGAGCAATGGCTGGGTCACATTATGTATTTGTGTGTCTCTTATCTGTTTAACTTGTACTAGTTATTCATTATGTAAGACTTCCTAGTTCTAAAGAAAAATTATCAATTGTAATATTATTTGTCTTATTATCATTATAATTATCTCTAAGTTTTTACTATTATTATTGGTACTAGATAGAGGTAGCTAGATTTAAATAATTTATTGAAATATTAAATGTATTAATTAATAAAACTGTTAATTTCAAGTCAGTGTTTGTTTAATATTTATCATAAATTTGGTATACTGAATTAATGTAAGAAGAATCTATGATGTAATTTCTTTTGTGATTGTAAATTATGTAAATCTCATTTTTAAATAGTGAAAATTACATTTGATATAATTGTTTAATCTATTTTAGACAAAAATATTAACAAGCTAAAACATCTTTGATCTTAATTAATAGAGCATATATACAATACAGCTAGGATTATAAATAGTATACCAAGTTAAAATCGCAAAAGTAACACTGGTTAAAGATAATTAATATAACCGGGAAAAATAGATCTGTATATTGAAAACTTAACAAGGCATTGAGACTGTTATTTGGACGTTTGACCTTTGATTGTCATACAGGGACAAGACAGAACTAATTTACCTTGTTGTGTTCCTAATTCTGTAAGGTATTGCAATATCTGAAAGTGTTTCCTTGTTTTCTACATTAATGTGTTAATGCAATATCTTCAGCAAAGATAATTGATGTTCAAATGAAGCTGTAAATTTGATGATTATGACTTTATTTATTAGGGAGATTTAACAAACCAATATGCATGTACCAAAATGGGGTTTTTGTGACACACAAGGATTAATATTTATTAGACAAAAAGTATTTTTTTTTGTAAAACAAAAAAATAAGAATGGTCTTCAAATGTTTCTGCCAATACCTCAATCAATGTGTCTTCAATAGCAATTAAATATCTATGTTTAATTTATTCTTATTCTCACTTTATCTTCAATATCAATCAATCATCCAATAAAAATTAATGGTATGAGACCAATTGCACATTCAAATCATTAAATCTATTGACAACTAGTTGAGATATTGTGTAAAACAAATACAGACAAGTCAGACACATTAAGAACCTTCTCCTTTTTAAAAAATAGTTTCTAAATAAATGTAGAAATGCTACATTTAGTTAAAAAGGGAATACAAATATGCTCTGTAGCTAAGAAACTACAGTTTTACCTACAGATGATGAAAATACAGATGTTATACTAGATGGGGTACCGATCACTATGTTACTTTATGTAAAAATGCAATGTTTTTTTACTTTTTACAGATATGGACAGGAAATATTTCTGGGCCTGGACTGACTTCCAAAGCTACCTAGATTGTATGTTAGTGTTCTCTGTGCTTGGGGCAGCAATCACATATCTGCTGATTGAGTTTTCCCCGTTCGTGGAGCTCATCGGCTTCCTCGCTGTCTTCACTGAAGCAATGTTGGGAGCACCACAGATAGCAAAAAATATTCAAAATAAAAGCACCGAGGGTATGAGGTAGGATTGTTGTGGCCTTTCTAATGTGCATAATTATTAACGCAAACGTTGTATTCTATGCTGGCGAGAGTGGCATAGGTTAATTATGAACCGATTGCCATTTAATTGATCTTTTGAAATTGAAAGTCAATGAATTATGACGTAATAATATATTTAAGGTGTCTCAATCACGTGAATGTTGTATTCAAATCACTCTTGTCGTTATTAACTTTCTCCTACAAAAATATCAGTGCTAATAATAACAACAATTTTGAACAAACAATCTTTCAGATGTATAATATTAGCACATTGCTGACCAGTATTGTTTTGAAAGCGGATGTGGAAGTAAGACAATAAATAAATTTTATAAAATTTTATTAATTATTCAACTCTTAATATTTCTTTTTCGTATGATAAAAAGTATAACATTGTTGAAATTTTTT
>DWHQ01000538.1:0-13562 GCA_018247955.1 Eurytides marcellus marcellus | reverse complement strand
AATAAATCATTTTTAATATAATAATATTATTCAAATTAATAATCATTTTCTAATGCGTTGTTTGTAGCATAGTATAAAGGTATATATTTTTTTATATTGTGCGCTTATCTAAAAAAAAAGGTTAAATCATAATTATTGACTTTTCTACGACGACTGACGCTAAAATAAAAATTAAATATACGTCTAAGGATTCGATGAACTCGATATAACTTTTGTCGGGCTCTTAAACGTCCCGCTGCGAATTAGCTTCAAAATTGAATGATAGATAGACACGATATACGGCAATGTCGCTACTATTATTACTGTGATATACCATCTTCCATCTCTTGGTGACAAGCGCAGCGCAGAGCCAACTGTTAAAGGTCGTGATCTTGGGGCGCTGTGTTGTTACGGACAAGTGTCGTCTTGTTTCGATGAACAAGCAACTTTCAGAAAAAAATCGCTCGGCTTTTTGCAATTCAACTATGCTTTTTCAAACGTAAGTTGAAAAGTGCAAACTTTGTGAACGTATCACACATCAAAAGAGTAAAGCGTTGTTAAATGGTCTCTTTCCGCCGGCAATAACTCCGACAGATGACTTTGACACTTTTAATTGTTTTTTGAAATCTCCGTTGTTATTCGGTATGAGAATAATTTTAATTACCTTGTTACGTCGCTATAAAGTCGAGCTATTTAGAGATACAAATGTACAAGTGACCGGAATAGATAAAAATCGAAAGTTTTAACAGTTTTAATATCGAAACTGGGAGGACCTGCTTTGCCCAAGGTGAACACGCCAAGTGTTATACGAAGAAATTGTTCGCATACCACCCTTTGTCCATGTTTCGAGATTACGGAGATGTTTACGTCAGTAGGGTCGACTACCTGGCGATCGAAAAGTTAAAAGCAGAAGCTACCTGCTTGCTTACAGATGCGTGCTGCCATTGCTCATTTCTCGGAAGTGTTGTATTTCCAGAGCAAACATTGTATCATTTTGTTCACTGAATTCATTATTTACTGCATTATCAACGGCGTATTTATTTTTCTTGTAGACCTGTTATGGTTTCCCCAATAAAAAAAGAAACCTTCCCGATATTGCGATAAAATTTATTTTCTTTTATATAGGCTTTAAAAAGTTCTAGTGAATATTTTGTTTATTTTACGCAAGTCGTACAGTTTCGCATAATTCGTGATTATAGTAGTAGGCGCCGATCGCAAAATATACCAAACTATAACACGACAGCACCGAGTATATGCTCAGTGATTACATGTCGAGTACGTCGGGCACAACAGTCTTCAATTACACCGTTGAACAGATGCCCGGCTCATGTGTATATTCACTTTCTACGTACAGCCAACGAACCGGTGTGTGGTTTTTTTACGAACTAGCCGTACCTGCGAATCCGATTGCGTGAGTTTTGCCTCAACAACTCACCCACGATAATACACTAATTTTCATGCTATACGCTAACTCATTCAGGCATAAATAGTAAAGTGTACAAAAGTACAGTTAACAAACTGGTGTGCGGTTTTATTTACGAACCAGCCGTACCTACCTGTGAATCCGATTGCATGAGTTTCGGTTTAACGACTCACTCATGGATTCACTATGCTATACGCTAATTCATTCAGGCGTAGAAAGCAATGCGTATAAAAGAACAGCCAAAACGGACCGGTGTGCGGTTATTTATGGACCAGCCGTACCTGCGAATCCGATTGCATGAGTTTCAGCTCAATAAATCGCTTACGGAGATTCAATATTTAAAACGCTATAAGCTAACGGCTCTCTCAGGTGTAGAAAGCAAAGCAAGAGATCAGCCGAATTGACCGGTGTACGGTTGCGACTCAAATTTCGTGAAATAAAACAAGTCACTCATTATTTACTATGCTATACGCTAACAGCTCACTCAGGCGTAGAAAGTAAAGCGTACAAAAGAATAGCCAGAACCGTGAGTTGCCATAAATGTTTTTGTTGAGTCTGGTGTTCCCGAGTTTGTGCTCTTGAGAAGCTTTGAAAAAGATGAGAAGACTATAGGACATACCACAGGATGAGAAAATTATTCGATTTTACATGATTCGTAGTTTTTAATTTTTGTTAATTACATCAAAAATAAAAGTCACGTGTATAAACATACAAATCACCCTTTTCGACCTTCCTTTTTTTGGACCCTACCTGAAGCCTAGTATTCGTATTATAAAAATTAAATTAATTAAATTAACATTAGATCATTATACTATTTTGCGTTATAAGTTTTTTACATCATACGTTGCAAATGCTACTTGTTGCATTGAGAGTCTATATTTTTTTTTCTAAAAGGATTTTCTTTCATAAAATAAATCACACCGTTTAACATAATCTTAGGTTTGTGGGAGCTGGTGCTTGTACTAGGTTCCAGTCGCTCACATTGTTATTTTCATTTTGTACAACTTATATTTTATATTAATAGTCTAGTGAAAAATACTAAATCGAGAAAGATAAAAAGGATGTAAAAAAATAATATAGTAAAATAGTAGTAAGAATAAAACCCGCGTTCAAGGTGGGAATTTTTGGAAGAGAAAAAGGAGAGGGAGGCAAGAAAACCTCACTCACCGGACGAAACCCCAAGGCACCAAGATTTCCACTTTACGCTGGTTTTTTTTATTATAAATTAACGTTAAAACTTAAAAAATAATAATAATAAACTACTATTACATTTGACTTAAATTAATATTAATAGAAATTTAAGTCTTTCTGTCCCTTGATATTAGCATTACACAGTTATTACAAAGATATTGAGAGGCGGCGGCACTTTGCTATTTTTTATTAGTCCTACATTTAAATAGAAAAAAAATCGAATAATACGACGACAGACCACTCCCTTTCACGCATGTCCGCAACGAATGTGATAGATTTTTTTTATTTACAATTTATTACGAAAATGTTTACGAATGTCTTGATTAAATCCACCCCTCCATTGTTGAAGTTAACTTATCCCGAAAGTCCCCAGGTTCCTCCCATAATTCGTTTGTTGGTTCCCGACCGTTTTTAATGGCCGCCTCCATTGTTGTACAAGCTTCGCGAAAGTTTCAAATTAAATTAATGCTCGTAACGCGGCCGTTCTCGTTGGTTTGCTAATGGTGTTCTTAAAGCGCTTATTAAAAAGTTTTCGATAGAAAATTAAAGGAAAAAAAAAAAACGAAACACGTGTGAATAAATAACACTGACACTGGAAAAAAGAAACGAAAGGGTCTGTCAATCAATACTTCATCCGAAATTTCTGTCCCGTTCTCTTGACGTTATTGAATCGAATTAATCGGGTCGTCACAATGCGAACGTTAAAAGCTGTGCCTAATTTAATTAAATTATAGAGGGTCCAATATTAACGCTTACTCAGAGATGTTGAGTCAGCACTGGTTGTAGGTGGCGGGTTAAACGTTACTTTCTTAATTATCATGAGTTTGACCCAAGGGGTCTTTAGCACACAATACTGTATATGCAATATTTGTCTAATATTAAAAAAGCTAGTACAGCATTTTGTATGAAAAAATTTATATTGAAAGCACACTTTCATCACGTTCAACCAATCTCAATCTATGATATTTGCATTAAAAAGTACTAACTGCTTAAGTTTAGTTATTAGTTAGTGAGTTTGGTTTTTTTAAAGAATTCTTCAAATAATACTTTTTCATCATATTTAAATATAACATTTTTAAGTTTAAAGACTGTTTAACTTTATGAAAGTCAATAATGTTTTATTTAAATTTTTTTTGACTTTGTGTGTGACATTTAATAAGTAAATTAAAGAAATTTTAACTATACATAATATAAAGTATTACTATGTCAAATAGCACAGAGTTACTTAATAAGGTTTTAGCACTTTTTACAAAAAAAGAACGTCTCATTATGCTATATATATGCTATATATACCTTCGTAAATCGGATCAGATTTTTTTCCTATTACTTATTTTATTGTAAAGGGTTTATCTCAAAGTTGGTCCTATAGGAAATACATATATCCATAAGTATTATTACAACTAAACTTCGAAGACGCACTAGGTAGGGAACTCCTTATGATTAAAAAGGTATATATTTAGATTGAGGTATTGTTAGAAGTATATAAAGTCAATTTATAATTTTTTTTATTAAAAATTTGATTTTCTGCATTTAAATAATTACAACGGCATCGCCCTATGATAATTTTGAATATTTAATAATCTTTAGGAAGCAAGTCGACTATAAAAGCAACGTTAAATGTCGGAGGATTATCTTTTTGTGTTCATGAACAGCGACCGCACAGGTGTGGTAGCGAGTGCCAGCCACATCGAATCCGGTTGCGGGCGAGGTTTTCATTTTTGATACTTATTAACTTGGCGGCTGTTTATTCGCCGAGTTAAATACACTGCTATAGGCATTATACACGCTTAATTAAAACAACAAAAATTGTTTGTTTCCTACAGATTCGAAATAATTGCAGATTTTTTTTTATTCACTAATTTACGAGACGAACAAGTCGTTTGCCGAATGGTTGCAGCGTGTCGTTTAACGCTTTGAAACATTAATGCTTATAAAACACACAATTCTGTTTGTTTCTGCGCTGCGCTAGTCACCAAGATGTATAACGTATTACAACTCTCTATCCACTTATTATGCTGGGAACGTTACCCTTTAGAACTGATTAGCAGCAGAATAACTGGCAATGGTGTTTTCCCCTGGCTGACTTTGCAAGAGTCCTTTTGTTTTCTCCTTTATCCGTGCGACACCAAATGCGAGTGCGTGGTTATACTATTTCAGAACATTCACCACTATCATCACCGATAGCCACAAAACCACAAGAATTTTAATGCTGAATGTAGAACTCCCCCCATGCATACCCAGTGTGATCATGGGCGATCTGTTTCCAGCGCCTCCTTTCGACCTCAGATCGGGCAATATTTCTGAACATTGTTATTTGTATAGGAATTCGTTAATACCTCTTATGTTAGGATAAATATTAAAGTGCTAACTTTTAAAGGCATGGAACATCGCACTTTAATTATCATGTGTCAATGTGAAAGTTTGTCAACATGTATCAATCCACAAGTGTCGAAATAAGCCTTTTCTTTTCGCATTCCACAAAT
This sequence comes from Eurytides marcellus marcellus, assembly GCA_018247955.1. Classification (NCBI taxonomy): domain Eukaryota; kingdom Metazoa; phylum Arthropoda; class Insecta; order Lepidoptera; family Papilionidae; genus Eurytides; species Eurytides marcellus. Next base: position 8,486 of record DWHQ01000538.1, on the reverse strand, counting down.
TTATATTTGACAGTAAGTTATGGTTGAATAATGTCTTAAAGTTAATGGCGATGTTTTGCGCCGGTGTGGCCAGAGATAGAAACTTATTTATTAGTTTGTAACAACTTTAAGCTCGATAAGACTTTTTCTTGTTGAACGATAACATTTTAGTTTCGAAAGAACTCCACTAATTTAAATGCAGATTGCTGAACCTCCCGGTTGGAAGGACTTTAAAGTTTTAATTTTACGTACTTCATTTATAATATCTCTATAACGCTTGATTAAGTTAGAAATAACGTTTTTTGTATTAACGCAAATATTAAGTTTTGATCAAATATAATTTAATGAAAAAGTTATTTTGAAAAATTTTGGTGTTATTTTAATAAAAAAAAATAAACATTTTTTATAAAAATTATCAAATGATATTTAGGATTATCATATTAATTGTTATAATAATCTTTTAATACATGTATATTTTTACTTTTTAAATTTATTTCTTGTTACCTACATAGGCCATCTACATTATAATATAAATTAAGTTACAATGCAAGCGGCGTAAGTGACTAAAATTCATTAGATTTATTTATTACCATCTAACCTTTTACGTTCTGTTTTAGAATAAACGTTTTGTTTAGAAATAAAGTATTATACAACGTAACTTTAAGAAACGACATCATTTAAAACACATACTTCACTCATCATAATATTTTGCTTCACTCAATCATCTTGATGTAAATACCATTCACACGTTTCCCGTTATTGCAATGTAGCTGCAATATGTCCTTAATTTGGGATTACCTCACGGCAAATTGGTTTTAAACGCAATTGTGGACACTACTAATGTGGCTTCATGCCACCTCTCAAGCTCAACAGTACTATGATATAAATTCAAAATTCTCCTTCATTTTTCCTCGGATCTGAGCGAAGCATACGCGGGATTACAGAATGTATTCTGCGACAGAACGAGAGACGTTTTACAATGGAGTCGCGATTTAATTTGCTCACAGTTGTCTTTTGTGTTAGCGGCGCGCGCGGTTCTTATTAACTAGCTTGCGAAATTTCATTGGAAAATGAAACAGTTGTGACTTTAATCACCTACTTGGTGGCTGAGAGTTTTCTCTCTGGAACTTTTTTATCGTAACGGCAGTCACTACTGTTTCGTTGTCGGAATAATTCATAATTATGAAAAGGCTTCATAAAATCATCTACCTTGTGATTTTTATATCGAACATCTCAAATAGGTTAAGCAATTAAATTTAAAATGCAAATGTATTATGTTAATATATTCATACTTGACAAAGGCAGGGCTTTATGCACACAATTATAATGTGGAATTTTCAGCGTTTTAAAAAGCTTTTTTTTCTTACTGTTTTGTATTTTTATGACGTCTATAACTTCTATAGAAAGTAATTTAAAAGGCATCTTCAAATGGGAAAATAAAGTCCACTTAAACTCTCATAGATGTTGAAGTATTGCTGTTTAGTTTCAGTATTCTTCAGAAATGAGGTCGTACGTAAACGCTTTCTTCGATTGACATCATATAAAATATTTTGTATGCTATATTTTATATATTGATTGCACGGATAGCCAAGTGTTTTAACGGTTGATCCTTTAAAAGCGGTCCAAAAAATTGGTTTTCCCTCAAATAGTAATTTTGAGTATTAATGTATTTTGTGTCAGTGATTTCGTGTGTGTAGAAACAGACAGAGGTTTACAGAGAGGAATTTTAGGGAAACACATTGATATTAGTCTCTAGTAACAGGTAGATAATATGTACAAATAATAAATTTTTGTTCCTTATCTTTCATCTTATTTTTATTGTGGTTAGAAAATAATCAAAATTTTTAATTCAACCCTAGGTACTAAATTTGACTTGAATGGGCTTTGTTCCCTTTCTCTCATTACATATTTAACGGACTAAACTTTTTGACCGCACCTCTAAACAGATATTAGTTTACTATCGTTGTTTAGTCTAAAACGGACAACTTGCAGTCTTTATAGACTTTTGTGTCTTTCTAGACTCTATCGTGATACGTAACGAGATGTTAGGTAACCTACATTTACACATTTATACACTGTTGCCTACGATATGTTCTCTGCCTTAGTGTACTAACTTTATTCAATAGGTTCAGACACACCTGTAACCATTATAATAATTAGTAACTCTACATAGCAATTAAAGTTATAGGCACTTATTAGACTCTTTTACCGATTTTTTTAATTTTAGACATCAATTCTAAGCGTGTGTGGCTTGTAGCTCTCAAACGTATAAAATAATCTTGATCTAGTTTTCATTTTGTTTAAGATGTGATAGTGTAAATGTGTTCTTTTTTGTTTAGTGAGTTATAATTTTTGATCTTTTGGGGGAGTCTGAGACTTGATATCACGTCATTTGGTCACTTGTTTATCCCATTCAAGAATTTTCCAACTAGCCCGACACACGTTGTCCCGCAGTTTTCGATAGATATCTCGGAATCTAATGAAACTATTGATATATAATTTAAATTTTTTATAGAATGTATTAACCGAATTCATATAAATCCTACTTGCGATATACCTATATATTAAGGAGAACTCAAAAACTACTCAAATCTCGCTAGAATGTATATTGGACCACACGACAAGCACCAGCTTTCAAATATAATAACAATCATCAAAATCTGTACACACACAGTAAAATCTTACCTGTGTGTACCTCACACATAAAAAAAAAAGTCGAATTGAGAAGTTCCTTTTTTGAAGTCGGTTAAAAATATGCTTAATTTTTTGCGTGAAAAGATAGTAAAAGAGCATTTGCACACACTGTGCAACTGCTCTTTTACTACAATTCGTTCAGTCATCTTTAAGTCCTTACGTATACAGACACAATTTTAATTTCATATACATACATTCTCTTTTATTATAGTGTATAGAACAGAACAGATATAAATACCAAACCGGTGGTAACACCCAACTATTTTGTGTAATAAAATTTCGAAATCCCTTTGGCAGGGTTCAATTAACCGAACAACATAATAAAGCAGTAAAGGAGATAAGTCAAGTTTTTTTAATATATGTCAAATGTAATCATTTTGCCACTTGCAAATTTAATAATATAAACAAGTAAGATTTTAGAAGTCAACTTTTTTGCAGATTTTGTGTTAAAAATATCGGGGTATCCATACTCTTTATATACTTGAATAATCGATAATTTATTGATAGTACGTCGCCCGTAGACGTAACATTTTACGTTATTTATCAAATCTTTTCGGACAAATTGGACGGTGTCCAACAGCAGTCTCAGATATCGGGTTAAATGCCGTCCTATCACGACGAATGTCGCCGACACTGTTGCCATTATACATGATTTACATTTCCCACCGTCAATCTACTTACTAATAATAACAGCGATGGCTTCCACATTAAAGTATAGTTTTATTTAAATTAATTCGAATTTATTATGTTCAAAACAATTTTATAAATAAGTTTAATTACTGAGCATCAAAGGTCTGTTTTCTAACTCTACGCAGTACTATAATCTTTAATGAGATAGGTACTTTAGAATAATAAAAATAGGATGATTAAGAAATGTGGGCATTGTCGTCATGTTTACACTGACATTAGATAACTTGGTCATTTAATGCACTCTTAATTAGCTATGGAAATTATATCTTTTCATTAGGATGCTAAATATTTACATTTAATTATATTGTGAGAGTGTTTATAATCGTATAATAAGTGTTTTGAATTTTATTAACAAAAAATAACATTTCTATTGTTTTTAAAACTAGAACGTGCATCATAAATATAACTTAATCTAGAAGTCTCATAATAAAAATTCTTCTCTAAAATAATTTTCCATGTAACTCAATGTTTTTGTTATCTTGTACTACCACTATCTTCTTTCTTTTGGGGAAAAGTAATGATACAAAAATATTTGCGAATGTCCTAAGTTTCATATACTTGTCCCGTAAATAAAACAAACAAGTACTTGAAGAATTGAAGTAAAGGGATTGTTAACTAAGGATTATCTGAAGATAACGTTATGATAGTTATTTTTCAAGAAATTGGTGATTTTTTGTCGGTCAAAAAATTACGACGAAGATTATTAAAATGGTAAGAATGGTTTTGCTCTGATAGGAGACCGTCATTGGTTTTCGGTTTCATTGATAGCTAACTAACTTCCAAACCTGACGGCACAGATATTCCAAAATGTAATATTTTGTATACGTATACGTAAATTTTAGAAGTGCAAAGAACCGAAAATTGGAATGTAATGTTAGTCACAACCAGATAAAATGAAAGATTCATGATTTACACCCATTCCAGAAATCTCTTGTTGAAAGAAATGTATTTTGCGGTGTTATACAGGTATACATACTCATATAAAAACTGCAATAACGTTCTAACTAAAAATCATGTTCTAAATAAAAATTCGACCCGCGGGCGACCGCTAGTATATGCATATTGTTCGTAAATGTCAGTAAATATTTAACGTGCTTTGATTATATTTCACTCTTTTCGATAGCACAGTATGAATAAGATAATATTGTGTATCGTTAACTGCTCTCGGAGGAGGTAATAAAAGGCTATCTACCAACATTTAATAAAAAATCAAATCAAATTAATTCATACTTGTATTTGTCAACAAATGACCTTAAATTTTAAATAACTTATTAACTTCTGTACGATTTTAATACATCGATTCCATAATATGTCTTTTACTAAGACATTTAAGTCTAAGTCACCAGCAATTAAGGAAAAAAATATATTTACGACTTGATTTAGGCCAAGTGCCTATTACGTGTTACATTTAAATTTACTTATAATTAATTTGGGAACTACGAATTGTAATACATAACTGTACGTACATTAGCAACAAATAATTTTGTAAAACGCGTTCGGTTCAGTGGTACTATCGCGTGGAATTCGAAGGCAAACTTGTTTGTGGTGAATACCTGTCAGTGAAATTATCGTGCGCAGGCCGAGGGGATCGCCGCCAGTGCTCCCGTCCGCGCATTACCAATAAATATAAGCGAACGGTCTTTTGATCTCCACTGCCATAATGCTGTTTACTCCTCATGTCCCTACCGACGGTTTCCTCGAGTGAGACGCAAATACAACGGGTGATTCATAGCATCGAAATCCTCTAACCGCACTATTTCTTACATCTTTAGGCAAAAAAAAAAAAAAACATTTTGCGAATATTAGTTTTTTAAATGTGTATAATGTGTCGTATAATGGCAAAGAGCCTGTCTTTGCCATTATACGACACATTTTATTTCACAACTGGTCGAAAGCTGTCGGAAACAAAAACACTTGAATCGAAAACATTGTTGGTACTAAATTTTTAGTGCTTTTTCCGTAACGAATTCGCTTCAAACCCGCAGCGCTGTCTGGTGTGCAGGTCTCGAACTAGATTGTTTATATTCATCTTTCAAGGGCCTGCGTCTGCTACCTGTATTAATGTTCGCCTATGAGAGTTATTACAGAGCTTTATGGCGGGTTTAAAATTTTCGTTATTTATCTAACCGCTATGTAGATTGCCTCAAATCAATGTCTGTTCAAATTTAACGACCGCTTTGATACAGTAGAGTGACCACCAAACGCCGTGAGTAATACCCGTAGGATAGCAAACAATACGGTTGTTATAAAAATTTAAAGTTATCATTAGAATCTGCTGAGTCTGGAACAAAACTGTTTTTTTTTTAGTTTTGGACATTTATTTAATTATAAATTGAGTAGAACAATATGATATGGTACTAATAAAGGGAAAATAAATTAGTTAAAACTAAAGTCAATAATTTTGAAGTTGTTGGAAAAGTAATTAAATGTTTTTATTAAAATTTGTGAGAATGGCATTAAAATAGTAAACAATGGCATATTACAATTATATGAAATATAAATGAGACAGATATAAGTAAACAGGCAACCTCAACAAGAGTGTCCTACTGTGTGTTTATTTATATTGTTGTTTTCTTATCTCTTTAGATTGTTTGTTGCGCCTTATACAATATCAGTCATATAAAATAACTATAGGTTGTTCCATAAATTGTGTAAAAGATTACTAGGATTTGTTATCGATTTCAGCTACTTCTAAGTCATATTCGCACTATATGTTTCAAATTTGATTAATATTGCAATCGAAGTTAAAGTAAATTCATTAAGAAACATAATATATTTATTTTCACTCATATCACTACCGATGTAAGGAATACGAAAGTGGCATACAAAAATACGGTTTCCGTGCGTTCGAGCAATGATCACCGCTCTAATAACGATTGGTTATTTCAAATGAGCTCGTCGTTACGGCTAATTAAATTCGGCTTTGCGAACAGTTAAATATAGTCGGCGAGTCGGTCGCTTTCGTCGTACATCATAGATTGGATGAACAATTCAGGTGGCCGGCGGGACTTATTGGCTTAATCTCACCATAACGCCCGCTAGATGTAAATGTATTCCGATTCAGGTGAATAGGGCGAGTTATCCCGGCCCCGGGCGGGGCGCGTGAAAAGTATTTGGACGTCAGCCAACGATGCTCTGTTCTCGGCCGTCGTAACGCCCTCGCTCGCGTCGAGCGGCGCGATGGCGCGTAATGCAATACCTTATGCTAAAGTGCATCTCGTGTACGCATTAAACTTTCAAGACGGCCCCAATTGTGTGACTAGTCCGACGTTTTAGTAATTATAATATGTAGGAATTGGATTAAAGAAAATTAGCCTTGCCTTGATAATTTGCGAATAAAAGAAAACAACTGTCTTGGTTGGCAGATTATGCTATCTACGCTTCATTAAAACCTTTTTAGTATTACAGATGAATTTGTTCATTGCTGTGTGGTAGACACAAATGTAAGATGGTGGTTTTTGCGACGAATCACCTGTGAAAATTGGGATTTTAACCTCCGAGCTTGAAGCATAACTCTGACGTGCCATATTTCAGTTTAAAATTGTTCCTGCCTCAAACATTCAACTTATTAAACTAATAAGATAAATTTATTACGTTAAAATTATTAGACTATTAGTACTAAACGAGCCTTGTGTTTTAAAATTACTGTATCAAATAAATTTCATTCATCATCGAGAATACTTACGACATGTTTGTTTATTACAGGTGAGTAACGGCAATGTCATCGATACCGGAACACCTACCCTGCTGGTATTTATCATTTTGATATTTACTAAGTTAAGCATGTGAATGCTCTAATTAAGTCACTTTATTCGATGTCTAAATGTAGTATATTATGCTGTCATAGTGCGTGTTAATAATACAAACTTAAATGCCTGTAATTACTTTAGTACGTATCAAAATCAGGGCTCAATAATTTGACACTTGTATGACAATAATTTATATTGCTAAATTATATTTAATATATATTGCTTTGCCGTTAATATATTGTTTATATTGCTATCTATGGTATATAATAACGTTTTCCTTTAGTTCATAAGCACGTTTTTTTATATCCTTTAATTTTTTTATTCTCCTCCCACAATATATATGCTGCATGTAAGCGGTAATTATTTTAAGGCTACTTTTAATTAATCGGTCAATTCTTCTTCTTCTTAAAGTGCCTCTCCGACCAGCGAAGGTTGGCAGTCGCTATTTCCAGACCGCTCTCTGATGATACGAAACCACGATTTTTTTCTACGACCAACACCTTGTCAAAAGAGATGTTGGTCGTAGAAAAAATCCGTATAAAATAAATATATAATAGAAAAAAATCGTAGAAAATAAATATTTATGTACTGATTGACCAACACCTCTTCAAAAGGTGTTGGTCAATCAGGACATAAATATTAAATAATGAGCTATGACAGAATACCCTTAGTAATAATAAATGTGCCTTTTAGAGATATTAAAGAGTATTAACGCAAACTCCGTCACCCATATGACGTTATACGTATATACTTGTGTACATTTTTGTATGGCAGGCGCGGCGCTGAACACTTCCAAGGCGCGCGTCTGCTCCGCATGCAAACGATTTCTCATTGATTCCTGGCTATAAGCTATTTTCAACTCTCCTCCATGTAGAAACAAAGGTGTTCTTACACCTGCAGCTTGTTTTTCGTTATATTCGAAATTTTGCGTCGTATACCAATATGATTTTTTCGATCGCCAACTTGGCTATAGATATCGTTAAATAACAATAGACGTACATAGGTCTACTATTACTATTTGATATCTATTTTTAAGCTTATTGCTGTATTAAAATACGCGGTTTAATTTCAAATACTTCATGTACATATGTAAGAGCGTAATAAGTAATCATTATATGCTAAAACCAAGTGTTATCTGATATTTGATTAATTGGAAAACTTTAAATTATTCATGACCCGTCGTAATGATATTAGTTTTGATCAGGACAAATTGAAAGCCCAAAACTTTGTGTACTAACTACACTGCCGGCCAAAAGTTTGAGACCACTTTATACACAGGTTATAATTTGCAAAATACTTTAAATCTGCATATGATAACATAACAATATGAACACCTGTGTAATCTACTAATCATTTTGAATGTCTAAACACCAT
>DWHQ01000537.1:0-13576 GCA_018247955.1 Eurytides marcellus marcellus | reverse complement strand
ATTGTAATTTTTCCAAGGTGGTCCTAAACTTTTGGCCGGCAGTGTATACGAAGTTACGATTCCGCTATCGACCGCGATAGTCATAATAAAATGCGTGGATTGATAACAACATTGATTGGTCAGAGTGCAAAAAATGTTTAGTGACATCGATACTAATAGTAATATATTTTTAATTAGTCAAAACAGATCAGTACAATATTATCGATTTCTTGGAAGAGGCGATAGATGTAAGGAGAGCTAGTGAAAAATTTCCTATATTTGCTAAGTCCTCTGAATATTTACCGAGGAACGTGTAATACTGGAATAATATTAAAATAATTAAGCGATCGATTCTTCATTCTATAGCCTTACGATTAATATATAATAGGTCTTACTATTTTGTCTAACTTTTATTTAACAACAGTCTAAATAGGTACTGTAGGGTAACTCGGCCACTAGCCTTTGTTTATAATTTAAAGTAAGATGATATTTCATAAACTATGTTTTACATATCAAAATAGAACAACCGCTCCTTACTTGGTCAATTTAAATTTTAAAATTGATTGATTAAGAGTATCAGTTTAAGAAGCGAATAGACGGCGATTCTGCACATGACATATTTAGGCATGCGTGAAGGTACCATTAGAGATACCTTTTTTATTCTGTGAGAATACGTATGCAGATAATTAATTAGATCATCGGAGTTACAGTTTCGTTGCTAATCTTCAAAATAGAATAAGAAAGGTGAATTCCTTTTCCCCTCCGCTTTACTGTTTACCTCCTCTCAGGTACCTTGGTGACTTCCTTGGACAGAATAACATCTGCTTCTTCGTGATAATCTACCAAAATAAATAGTATTTTAAAATTGATTTCAAACTCGATTATATAATCGAATTGAACACTGTTCTCGACAATTAATAGTATTTAGTTTTTTTTAATGATTTGCAGTGTTGTCAATTTGCCAAATGTAATTTTCCTAAAAAAAAATGCTAATCAAAGTATTGAACTGCTCAGGTGGAAAACTACGAGTTTGGCCGATGTCAATACATTCTCGTTCTAGAATCCGCAAATACTCATAACCCCATCATAACTAGTATAGAAGATGAGGTTTTATTTGTTCGGAGACGATAGCGTCCAAGATAGTCCAAAAAGGTGGCGCATTCTTAAAAGCAGAAGAGATTTAAGTGTATACCACACAATATTTTATTCAACGTGTTCTAAAAACAGAACCCTTCGATCTATTTATATACTTCGCTACAATATAAATTGAATCTATGTTGACATAAAGTTATTACAATATATGAAATTCAAAGATCGTTTTTCATCCTGCACCGTGACATTATAGAGATAAGGTGTGACTAATTGCGACAAACTACCTCTCAATAATAAGTCACTCAGAACGAAGTAATTCATTACAGATATGCCACTTTAAGGTTATCTGTAAGTTGGCAGTTATAAAATTTGCAATTTAATTTACTTATCGAGTCGTTTCGGCATTTTTTTTTACTTACTGTAAAAAATTGTTATGATTAGAACGAAGAGAAAGCAAAACTAAATGTAAAAACTTGTCCTTGTTACAATTGTAGTCAGTTAATAGAAGCTAAAACTTTTTTATTTTTTATTCATAACAATAATAAAGCATTCTGGAATAGTCTATGCTGAATTAAAATTCAACATACAGAACTAAATGTAATTGATTTATGTCTTATTTTTTTTAAATATTCCTTTTTGTTTTTTCTACAAAAATATAGTATGGAATACTATACACGTAAAAATGGTACGCTATTTGTTGTTAAATTAGAGTGCGCTATAAAAGTAAAAAATATTTATTTGTTAATTAATGGATTCAGTCTACTTTTTATTTTTCAAAAATGCGTCATGACACGTTTTAGTTATTTGCTTAAATCGTAACACTTCAAATGCCACTTTAAATATCTGAAACAGAATATTTGTTTGACCATAACATTGCTTTGAGGTGTTCGATACCTAACTGCACAAAGGGGTCGTTGCATTCCTCTGCCTATAGAGTAATTAGGTGACGTAAAGGGATATAGTTGAGATGCATTGAATCTGACGTACCGCCAGGTTTCGCTTTGAGAAACTTGACTTTAGACTAAATGGAATTGAAAGAGGAATGCATTTTTACTTCCTTACCACCTCTTTTTAAAATAAAATTTGTTTAATAAACAATTCACAAATAGTCACGTAAGGTTTAAAATTTATCGTAAAGTGAAATGGAATAACTGTATTTTTATTTAATACTTTTGGTGTTTGTTTTCTTAAGTGTCGAAAGAAAAAAATATAAATCCATTAAAGAAATTAATTACATATTCATGATGTTTATTGGCGCTTTGACGCGTTTCGTTTGTTGTTTTCTACCGGACAACGCCAATTAAAAGGCATGTTTGCATTCCCATACACACATTTAAATTCTGTCATAGGATTGAGTGAAAAGTTTACGGTTTCATTTTTGAATATCGTAGAAACAATATTTAAATTTACAAAAATAGGATAACAAACAAAGTTTAACCCCACTACAAAGCTCTCTTCTAATAATGATAAAAAGCGGACGAAGATAATTGAGAGATATTTATATGCTTTTAAAAAGCACTAAGAAAGTCGATCTATCGAAAGTCCTGACCATAAACAATATCGAAATTCCATAAAGTAATAACGTTTAGCATTATTTAACGCCGGCAGACCTATCACACCAATTAAACAACTATTATACCCGATGTAAAGTAATTTGCAAATCGATTAGCATTTCTGTACATTAATGATGTTATATTAATTCCGAAAAATGAGTTAAAATTACGCAATTATTCCTATAATGTCACTATTCAAAATGCGTGCAACCGACGAAGTGATCGCTTCGCGGCATCTACTCATTGAAAAAAAAAATACTTAGTGGCAACATCATCCAAACTATCTCTTTCTTGTCAATTAAATCTGTACAAAAATACTAATTTGGAATTGGGAACCCTACAGTAAAATGAAGCGTTAGCTGACCACCGTGTCACTCGATGGACGAACAGAAATGATATTCCAACAATCGACGAATTGTTATGATAATACGACACTGTAAATTGCTTTCATGTAAATTGAACGCGTCCCTTATGCATTGTACGTCATGCAACGTGTGCGGTATCGCGGGTGGTGCGATATGACTAATATAGAAAATGTAATTATAACCACACAAAAGCGATTGCTACCGCGTCACCTCAAGCAAATGTAGCTGGCTACCTGCATTTGCATGAAGAGTTATATGACTCGGTTGAAGTATTTTTTTTATTGAGAAATAAAGTATGACATGAGCAAGTTTTGTGCCTGATGGTAATCGACAAGCCTGCCTATTACAACAGTGCCACAGAGGCTCAAAGTGCTCGGCCCTGCGCTTCACTCATCACCAATGCCACAGAGGCCTAAAGTGCTCCCTCCTGCGCTGCACACATCACCCAGAGATGGTATACATGCTAGCAACATTGCTCTTTAAACCAAAAAATTGTTATTAACACATTAGTTTGGCGCTAGAATAAAAGGAGTTGCCAAATTCCAGTGGTCGTGGGTTCGATTCCCATCCGGGACAAGTATTATAAAAACTGTTTCGGGGGGTTTATCCATCTGTGATGTAAAGTACATAAAAAGATCCTACAGCAGGTAATTTTATCGTATTATAAGAGAACGGATTTTTTATTCTTTTTAATATTAATGAACTTTAATACAAATCGAATTAGCGGCTAAATTTTATAACAAATAGTGCTGAACCAATTTTCCTCAAATGCAATACGTATAATTTTATTTAAAGGAAAACTCCTTTTAAATTGTTCCTTTTAGGAATTATTGGAACATATTTTGTGACTTTATTCGCGCTTGGTGTATTCGCCGAGTGCGGCTGGAGCAAAGTTTCCCCATAAAGTGTACAAATTATATCAGTTTGCGTTATTTACCTCTAGAGAGCGGGTCTTTGGTTCAAGCTAACACTTTTATTTACTTTTCCTCAAGTTCCGTTACTTATAAACTATTCTTAGTCTAAGTTGAATTGTATGTTTCCGCTTCCTCTTATTCTCTTCTGAAGTTTTTTCGCATTCAGTGCTAATAACTGTTAGTTTAGTGTGTGTCTTTTATTTCAAATGTATTTATCCTTAGGAAATTAATGAATACATTTTACTAGACTACCTGCCTAACTGTACAACAGTTTAATGACAGTAAGTATAAGACCATAACAAACGATTATACATAACTATAATATTATAAAATTAAAATAACGTTCTTTTTCCGAAATAATTACAAGCTCTTGGGACATATAACCTTTTTATTTGACATACGCGTTGGGATTAAAGATTGGTGCGCTTAAAAAATCAATGATGATTAGCAATAATTACGGATAACTAAGGACACTGACATAACCAAATAATTAAATTTAAATCGTTTAAGAAATAATATTGTCTAAAGAGAAGACCGCAATTATATGCCGCCAAAAATAGATAATTTTTAAATCAATCATATCATCAATATGAATGTCTGTTCATTGAATTGTTCTTTTTACATGCGTCCGAGATTCTAAAAATAATAGATATACTTAATATTTTATGTAGATGTAATCTGGGACGAAGTGACATAGATTATTTATTATCGTGATTAGGATATATATACTTCTTATCCCAGTAAAAGGCTAAACTAACTATCTTTGAGTAATAATTATTAAATGGTACTCAGAGTAACTCATTTAAAGAAGTATTTTGTGGCACTTAAAAAGCCGTTGTCACGTAGCCCGCATAGCCAGCGATGGCTAGTCAAACGGTCCCAATTAAGCCTAATTGTCAGTTTGCTCTACCATTAGACATGCTACCAAGTCCAAACATCACTTGTCTAATAATTCATCTTGTCAGAATCCGGGAGTCACGCTATCGGAGTGATGAGTTCGAATTAAGGAACATTGGTTTCTACTAATTAGTACTTTTTGTGTGATGCCACATTTTATATAAATAAGTTCCAAATCATAATGATTTCTATTTACGAACGATTTAAGGATTTTATTGCGATTTATTTTAAATTTAAATACCTATAGTATTAATCATAAACAAGCAGGTGGTTAAACCCATGGTGCTTGGGAAGCTATAGTTAAGAAAATTAACTAGACCTCCAGACGTAACCCCACCAAAATAACTAAATATACCATTAGTTTTTTCTGCATAGAACGGACCAAAAATTAATAGAAATTGATAATTTTCAAATTGACGGTAACTAAGGGATTAACGTTAACAAGATACTTTACAGCCTCAGTACTGTGACCATGTAAATTGTTCGAACTGTCGGGAATTTGAATGTAAAATGCTATAAAATCCACAAACAGTTTAATAGGTATTAAACTGTTTACAAATTTTAATATTTTAATAATCGTAATATTATAAGTTTTGATTCCACTGTCGACTGCAGTACAGATTCAATTGAAAAAGAAAGTCTATATTACATGTAATTTTTATCCGCATTAAAGTTTTGGTATTTATTTTAATTCGCAAATGCAGTAGGAGGATACAGAGCTGTGTCCATCGTAATTTCCAATTGGATAAACCGTTGTTGATTTTTTTTAATTCAAAGGTATCTTAATCGAAATTTTTTCTAGCTCAATAAAATACATTCAGATGTTATAAGCTCAATAACTGTTTTTTGTTGATGAGGATATGAGAACAGCTTCCATAGGTTCGACATAAATTTTACTGTCGAGGGTGTAAATTTTTTCGTGTATACTAGTAGGTAACAAATACCTATAAAATATAGCATCTGTAAGACTGCGTTACTAATCTGTAACAAATAAGAATAAACAAATAATAAGATTTTTTTCAATTTGAACAAATGATGAACGCCGGTGTATATTGATGGCAGACACAGACAGCTAATTGAATACGTAAATATGCCTCCATCCGGTAATGACGACATTATTCGGACAGAAATAATTATCTTTGGTCTAACCAGCCATTTATGAGAAACAATGTCTATGCAACATAGATCTGTATCCGGTTATGAAAACAAAATACGAATTTTTATGACGTTAGTTTCCGTTTGGACCCCATCTGGCGAACAAACCACACGCTCCTGTAATATCTTTTGTTCGCTACATACTGTTGGTGATTCTATTTTCATGTTTAAAGTATTCATTGGTCGGTGCCTTTTTTTTTCACTTTTTAACTGAACTCATTCGGCCTAATTTATCGTTACTACGAAGGCTATTTAGAATAGAAAGTATAAATTATTAAAGTAATCATTAATTTGTATAGTAAAATGCAATTATTAAAAGTAAATAGTAACTTGAAAATAGAGGTCATCTGTGAGGCCGTGGCTTACAAAACTATTGGCCAAGATACATTATATATAAAAAAATTAAAACTCTAAACATAACATTATGTTTCTTTAAATCGGTTAAGAGTTAACACTCAGCTGCTTAATGGCTCCACCATAGTAAAAAAATTATACAAATTTGTATAATTTTTTTACTATGGTGGAGTTTTGGTTTATTTTCTTTAAGACGTACTTTAAATACATTGAATAATTTATTGAAACCTAAAGGAAACATGATGACGTACATACACTATGAAACAAACAACATTAGGTAAGAGATATATTTTTAAAAAGTGGAACGTACTACAGACTTGGGATCTAGTTCGCAGATTCGCTTCAAAGTGGCTAAGGTAATTATTATAAGATTTTCATTTCATTGATTTTAAATCAAGATGTAAGACGACAGATATTTAGAAACCAATCAAACAATAAGGGTTAAACGAGAAAGATCTTGGCTATGTTTTTGCATTTTTATTTATATATATTTCCACTCAAATGTTGAAAAGAAAAAGCATTTGATTTCTGTTTTCTTTACCGTACATTCAGTTAAAATCTACCGGAGTTCGACGACCCGCTAATGCGGTGAAAGAAACCAATTTCAATCGAGAGACGAATATTCTATGGACTAATTTATACGGAACAAGCCAAGCCACCCGAGCGACCCAAATAAAATTTGTCTCAGCGATGCTAAGTAATTACATGTCTAGTGAATTGAAAATAATAAGGCTCGAATTAATTACTACCATTCTGCTTTTAATGAACTTTGTATACGTCCGCAGAGCGCTATGGTAATTGCTTAACGACTGGTTCGATTTGGAGGCCTTTGTGTTTTTCATAAATAACGACCCCTTTGCAATTTTAGTGGTGTTGTCATGTCATATCGCCTGGAGATGGTTAATTCAAATAGCAAAAAGTAAAAGAGCGTCTGGTAGGAGAAGTAACTTTGGTCTTCTGTTTATAGGTTTATACGAATACGACTGTTCTAAAACAAAAGAGAATTCATGTCAAAGCGAAACTGTGAACATATTTACATAGATATTTATGATGTATTTGACACCCTATCCTTATGCCGAGTACCTTAGTCTAGGTGTAAGACAAACATTTAGTTCACTTCTTACTGAAATTTTTTTCTCGACAATCTTCCTTGTTGAATGATAGGTTCGTCACTACAAGGATGCTCGTATAAAGCCATGGGTGAGCCATTCACTATTGCCTGAATCACTCGGCGAAAGAATTTGTCACCTTTTCATCTTTCAATTACTTAAAAAAAAAACCAACAAAGATTTTGCTTGATACCAAATGTTTTTTCCTGAATTGTAAACATAATGTGACTTACTTATTTTAAGTAACAATTATTTTTTTCTTTACTTTTCCTATTTGATTTTATGGAGTTTCTTAAAATATCTTCGAACTTCAATGTTTAATAATAATATTTTTTTTATGGAGTCAATCCTATTCCTATTAACCCTTTCACTCACGAATCACGTATTATGAATATCCTCTTTTTGTAAGTCATTTCAATATACCTACTCTTTTCAATTAGGATTTATAGAAAGCGGTACTTAATAATTTTACAATAACATAAAACTGTCATAACTTGACTAATATCGGCTATGCCGAACCCCCGAAGTTTGAATATATTGCTTTGTTGAAGTTTCGGTCTGTTCGAAGTATTAATTAAACTTCTTTTTTCATTTCCCGCCTGTTTAATCTGAGAGTAATTTCGAGTTTGGCACTTTTTAATCTTCATCCGAATCGTATTAATTCGAACAATTATTCTTAATAATTTTATAAGTGGTAGGATTCTTTTGCAGGGTCCATCTGGAGAGTACTGCAGTAATGTGTACATCACTGCGCTCCGGTTGAAAGGCAATGTTGCCCTGGGTATAGAAATATAACATCTCAAAGCTCTAAGTTACGAGCGCAGCGCAGAGCTTAGCGGGTTGTGTATTTATTTATGAAGTAGGCTGACAAACGAGCAAGCGGCTCACCTGATGGTAAGCGATCACCGCCGTCCATGGACATTTGCAACATTACAGTATTTGCAATGCAATGCGTTGCTAGCCTTTATGGGGAGAATGTTTGAAAGAGGGAGTAGGAGGGAGAGCGAAAGAGGGGAGAAGGAGAGTGGGCAGGACGGGGATGGAGGCAGAGGTAGGTAGGGGAGTGAAAGAGGGAGATAGGGTAGTAAGGGGGATAGACCACTCTCACTGGACGAAACGCGGAAGCAAAAACACTTCCACTTTACGACGATTTTCTGTTGCCGAGTTTCTGGGTACTTATCCGGTTCAAGTCGGCACATTCAGCAGCGGGAGTAGCTGCGTGGCTTTACCACCGTAAAAATATGTGTAAATGGCAAGGATGTCAATTACCGTCAGACGCACAGCTTGCTCGTCTCGTTATTTTATCTCGTGAAAAATGGTATAGTATACACTTCGTCGGTATAATTCTACGGCAGAGTCCTTTCCTCTCTTTATGCATTTTAAAGTACATAGCATGGGCCATGTTCAAAGAAATTGTTCGGATTAATACTGGTGGTAAATTATACCATCATATAACAAACAGCAGCTACCATCGTTACCAACTGGATGGCTGGCAAACCAGCAATGTGCGTATTCCCCTTTGATTTTCATGTCATAGTTTTCCATCGGGAGAGTGGCTTATCTCTTTGTTGACTGCGTACTTTTACATACAAAAGCACTAAAATGTGCGCGGCTACTCAAGCTTGGATTGGGAGTTTAGGTCATTAACAAACATTAAAAAATACAAATAAAAAACTTGTTTACACCTGTCTTGAATTAGATATGTAAAACGATGATATTCCTTAATTGTTGTGGAACAGCGAATCACAATCACACTTTTATAGGTAAGGAAAGCTTCTTTGCTGCAAGCTGTTATTTTATTTAAACCCGATCAAAGAAATCTGTGAACGTTACAACAATGTCTTATCGGAAAAGTGAAAAACGATAAAAGCGCGCAGTTATTGAGATTTTTACTGCGACGTCGATCGTCTATCTGTAAGTATCAAAACGAACGAAAGTCAATTATTAATAAAACTGTTGAGTTCCCAACGAAATTACGTCGTATAAATACTGTTTACCTAAAATAAAAAAAGAGGTTTACATTACGTCCCTTTTTTATACGTTAATTGTAAAGTGGTTTTTGTTTCTACTAGAAAAGATGTACAGATTTGTTGAAATTCTTAAGACTAAGAATTTATATACAACTCTTCACTTAACCATTACAAAGTAAAAAACACCAACCCTTAGGCGATAACTTTAAGGTGACATACATAAATGAAGTTTGTGACAGTGTTACAATTATTAAAAAAATATATAATATTGTGCTGATTGGGCTTTAAGCGTGAAAGTTAGAAACTCCGTGTCAACCGATTGATCGATAAGCGACCAAATGATAGATAATTTCGATGGCAAGCAAACGTTTCTGTGTTAGTGTATTATCTCTATTTGCATAGTGGATTTACAACGATTTGCGACGTTATTAGCGAAATCGGCGTATTACTCATCGCTTACGCACGTTTGTAGGCAGTAGTTTGGAAATGCTAACACCCGTTTTGCTGCTGGCTGACGTGTTTCGAGGTAGGGCACTATTGACAATTTTTACACGACTGCAACAGAAAAAGAATGATATGTGTTCATATCAGCAACCGGCGCTTCGCTTATG
The DNA here is from genome assembly GCA_018247955.1 of Eurytides marcellus marcellus. NCBI lineage: Eukaryota > Metazoa > Arthropoda > Insecta > Lepidoptera > Papilionidae > Eurytides > Eurytides marcellus. The sequence goes on along the minus strand of DWHQ01000537.1, from coordinate 3,577 downwards.
TGCTATCGTGGAAACAGTTTGGAAATGCGAACACCCGGTTTTTACCGACAAGAATATTATGTTATGAAAGCATAAAATGCTTGTCAGTATGCTCGTGAGTTATTCTACTATAACTGAAAATTTTTTAACCGATTTATTTGCGGTAGAATGAATGCTGTGTGTGGAAGCCCTATCACATAAGATGAGGCCAGCTCTTTTAAAAGTTGACAAAGCTAATAACACAACGCAAGTTGCAACCCCGTGAGTATTGCGCATATTTAATGTTGATTGTAATCCTGTGTTCAGATGAACCCCGACCTGTAAACCACAGACTTATCATCCAATAAACATTGTGTTAAACTTACAATTAAACTATGATAAAAATCAACTCACTTAAAAACTTAAAAAGTAAACACAAATTTATTTTTAACAGTTTTGTTAGAAAACAAACCTGTTTTTATTACTATTTTCTTACGATACTAAAGATAGAATAGATAAGATTTGTTCTAAAATGGGTGTAGATTGGGAAAATTTTGAAATGTTGAAATTGTTGACTAGTGGAAACGATCACAATTCTGATATACTACTAGGCACTTATTTCACCACTAACTTGCTTAAAGGCATTGTAATAAATACATCTATTAGTGCTAAAATAGTTCGAAGGTCTGTTAAGGTCAGACGTATATATTTTAAACTAGACCAACCGATGCTCCAGTTATACTGAAATTTTCCACGTCGTTTGTCAAATCAATCGCGACATTCTTCTACAATAGGCCAAGAGCGCAAAACGTGGCGAGCAATTTTCACGTCCGTTGTAATGTTCATGAGTGTGAATGTGCTGACAATTGATGATAACAACATCTCCCTGTAATATAAAAGCTATCTTTGTATTGAACACGTCAAAAAGGACAAGGCGTTTCAGATCTTATGTCAATATTAATAAAATCCAGTATAATATGTCCGCAAAATATGTGGTTCTGTGTTCATGACTCGACAGGATTTGGATAATGTGCCATCGCAAGATGTATGTTAGGTGGAAATGCGTGAAAACGGAAAATGAGGTAACATATTAAGGTTAACTACCGAAGAAAATCTACGATAGCTGGGACCCACTAATGTCTTTCTTTTCGACGTCGATGAACCGATAATAATTTGGTTTTTAACCGACTCCGAAGAAAGAGTTTCTGAATTAACTTAGAACTACTAGTATAATCGATGTTTTTTTCGATATAATGTAGATTTAGTATTTTATTTTTATTTTCAAAAATATTAGCATCATATCCGTGGACTATAACCATATTGGCGAATATACATATATTTAAAACTAACCTGTCAATTTCACTGTAGTATTTACTTGTGCAGATTTTAGTAATATATTTTACTTCAATATATTATATTATTGCTGACTTGGAACACGGGAGCTTAATAGAAAAACAGGTCGATCCCGACGATTAAAAAATTATACGACTCAAAGCACAAATCCCGGGTAGCATTAATAAATAAAACACGGGGCATTAATTAAAAACGGATTCAACTCTTGTTTACTGTTTTTATATGCATGTCGGCTGTTTTAAATCTTGATGTGTCATCCTTAATACTCGTGGGATACTGTGATGCCAATTTTTCATTTATTATAAATTTTCTGTTCCTTTACAATGGAGAACAATCAATTGTCTCTGATGCTTAATGGAATAGGACTGCGGTTTATAAATTGGAGGAACTCCATTTGGATTCTGATGGCACAAAGACTGTGTTGTTTTTCTTAGTCGGGTTGAAGCAACGGGCTTTTTACCTGACTTACTGACTAACAAGTAGCGACCCACACGTCGAGCGGACATGTAAAATAGTCGATCCCGGTTTCTTGTTGACGCTATGAGTGTATTGAGGAAAAGAAGTGTCAGTGCACTTGTTGCGAATTCACTCGCTTGTATAATATAAAAACATATTTAATATATGCATATTATTATATATTTATCAAACACCTGGAGAACATGATGAAATTATTAAATGTATCATGACCAGCGTTGAGATTAGGTCTCTGACTCTACATTACATGTAGACGTATGTACTGTTAGAGAGTTTAACGTATTATATAATATACTTTTATCGTATCGTAAGCAATTTTAGACGATAATTTTCAAAAATTGTCATAATTCAAAATCAATTCATATTAACATCGAACGATTATTTAAACAAGATTATTATTTCCGTTGTTTAAGTAAAGACCTTCCTTTCGCGCTATAAAAATAAAGTAGCATAAGTATTAATTGATGTTGTTTACAAAGAACGCTGATACCCCGAATATATGCTCATTACGTAATATTTGTCTCGTTTTGGAACCGAATCTACAGTACGGGACGCAGTAGGAAGAAAGACGTGCGTTTCAACCATTACGCCATGTCATGCAATTATTGTTGCTAATTAAAGTTGAATTCAAAACTGTCTCAATTTTCAAATAATTTACGCTTTTCGTGTTGATTTTCATTAATAATTACTGAGGAATAATATATTTCATGATTAAAACATTTTAATTAGTTCTTGCAGCACGTTTTAACAACACATCGAAAACATATGTATTTGTTCACGACAAACGTACGTATGCAAAAAGCAATATAGTGACCACAAATATCAATATTGAAATTATTCGTTAATTATTAACGTAATATTGTTTTAGTGTCATTAACCATGACGGGTTTGACCTAAATGATATTGACTTTATATTTTTCTTTCGGCGCTAATACTAAGATTACTAAGATACTCGAGAACACCGAGTGGTCAAGCATTGAATTTATGTTTGAAAGTTGTTCAGGTGTTTTGTTGAGGACTCTTTTGAAGAATCAGCTAGAGGCGGTGCCACTGCATTGCTAGTTATTATACAGCAGCAATGTGTAAGCATTTCTACGATCCAGTTTGAAGGGCTCCATTGCCAGAATTTTTTGAAATCGTGGTGACGAGCGCAACGTAGGGTCGAGCAGGTTCCTGTGCTGTCCAGGACACTGTGTTGTTATGGACAGGCAGTCTCTGTATCTGTTTAAAGCTTGTTTTGCTTAAAACAAATGTTATTTCATACCCTATTACTGACGGCCATTAGACCGTGTCGTTCGCTATTCAGGGTCGATCATTCTGAAGCGTATTTATTGTGTAATAGTGATGTGAATCGTACATCTGGCGTATAATTGATGTGACAGTCGTTTCACGGCCCGACTGTTCCTTTCCCGTGGATCGGTGGAGCATTGAAAGATCCGACAACGGTAGCGCGCCTGTTAATGTTTCGATATCCTTATTTATCGTCCTTTGTTTGCCGTCCTTGTTATTGGCTAGGTCTTACCCGAGACTGGTAGCGCTTGTTTTTCTGTATGTTTGAGTTTATAACATTTATATGATTAACATGCCCGTTTTCATAATTTTAATGAAGAACAACACTACACTGACAAGTCTTTGCCACTGTAAAAGAAACTAATGTGAAAGAAAGACTAGCCAACAAACATACGAATGTTATCTATAATTATTTATATTCTATACTCTATTGTTATTTTCATTTCGTTTATAATGTTGTGAAAAATATTCTATTTATATATTACTTATTATAGTTAAATAA
>DWHQ01000536.1:0-13576 GCA_018247955.1 Eurytides marcellus marcellus | reverse complement strand
GTCCTAGATATTTCATAAAAAGACTCGTGCGCTTGTGTTCTCTCGTTTAGATATTGCGGCCAGTGACGGCTGTTTCGGGTCATGCCGCAGAGTAAGGGGCACAAGGTAAAAGATGGTGCATTGAATAGTGGCCTTAAGTCCAATAGCGATCTGCGACCGTGTCGCTTCCTACTGGCGGAGGCGACAATGCCAGCTGCTGCTCCGAGCCCGAAGGTGACTAAACTAATAAGGTTGAGCACCACTTGACCGATTAACAGAAGCCACAAGAAACTATAAATGCCCGATATGCCATGTTTTCAACTTTGGAAACAATAATAAAGTTAAGATATTCATTAGTTCACGAATAATGAGTAAATATTCAAAATACATAAACCCTTGAAAGTGACTTAAAACGCGAATGTATCGACCTCAACTGCAGACAACTTTTCTTTGCCGCACGCAGTGGGGGCCGCCATTCTAATACTTAATGCCTGAAATGAATCGACTATCGTACGGTAAGAACGAACTATTTGCGAAAGGTCCCTACGGCCGTAGTCGAGAGGAAAAGTTTATTTTTATCGTTGGCGCTGAGCGTTAACATAGGGAAACGTTGCAGTTTCCAACGTTGTAGTTTGAACTGACAGCACGATAACCGGTGACCCCAAATCATTAAACAAGACCGGGTGAGGTGGAAAGCAAATACTCGAGTTTTATGGGTCAACTGTCGTAGGGGCGCTCGCGAGTGGGCGGCGCGAGGGGAACGGCGGGCAAGGGGTGTAGGGTCTGTGGGGGAGGACCCTGACACAGATCCTACCTCATCAGGAGGGCTGCCGAGGCCTCGGGATTCGGATGTTACAATGTCGTCATCGATTCCTCGGCGCACCACCGAAATGGGTCACACGGCTGTCTCCTCTGTGAGCGTCGGCGTGCTGTGTCCCCGTTTCGAATCGCTTCCTTAGCGAATTAACGCTATGTACGCGCGACCGTTTCCCAAGTGGGCCACTCATTTTATCCACCTATTACAGTAGCGTGTGCAACGTCAGATCTGTAATTTCCTTTCTGGGACATCGTCTAGTTTGAACGTCGTTTTTAATGCTCGAATTGCACAAGCATTCGCTGGTTTCGTAATTCACGAGCCGAACAAAGGACCATCTCAGTTTTGCATGTGCTATTTACACACAAATTGAGAGACCGCACATAACCCGGTCTCGGTAGTTACGGGGCCACTTTCAGCTTAGTAATGGCAGCTCAGGTGAGCGTTGCAGTGAAGTTGCGACATTCAACACCTCCACGCCTCTGACGATGGCTCGTAATGAACTCTCGTTTTGCGAGACGGCTAATATTATTGTCCCACTCACGGCGTATTTTGAATTAGTATTATTTCATTACATTATTCTTTTATTAACAACTAATTGTCCGCGCGTGAATTTTTATTGAGTATTTTTTCGTTTTCCGTTATTTATCCAGGATTAAATGTCTCAAACACTATTATATCTAAAGTTAAAACGATTTTAGCTCCTTCACTTGTTAAGGAACCAATGAGCGAAAAGATACTTTCGGATTTATAACATATGTACGGTAATACTATACTTGAAATTTAACTAAAATGACAAGGATGTGTTGGTCGCAGAAACATCCGGCTTTCTCTTTTTCGAGACACAGTAACGAAGTCACACGTTTCATAAAAAAAATTAAATTACTTTAAGAAACAAAATTCTACCATCAACCTCGAATTATATATCCGCTTTGTGTAAAGAATATTATTTATACCTGTATATTGCATTTAAAAGCTGTACATATATAGAATTTTAGTACTTACCGAAAAAATAATGCACTTAAACAACATCTTGTAATTTAAAATCTATATGTAACTATAATGTCGAAAGTATGTTTGTTACCTTTTTCGCCTTTCATGCTGCAATGTAGCTTTTTGCAATGATTTTTGATATTTCGGAAAAAACTAAGATAAAATGACCCGAAATTAAAGTTGCAGCGATCAATGCCATACATATTTATACATGCATTGTTTAAGCCATAAATCTTAAATGTCGGTAATTGGAATCGAAGAGTAAAAGAAGACAAGGTCAACATTATTTTTACATAAGAAAAAATAAATTACAGCTTAGTAAAATTATTCATATTTGTTCTGATTTCGCGATGGTAAAAAATTATATCAACTTTCTATTATGCTGTATTTGAATATCAATTTATAAACAACCTCAATGACATTCTGTGATTACCGTCATGCAGCTATTAGATGCTATTATGTTGGTCGGTTGTTGAATAAAATTCTTCTATTTTAATAAGTGTGCCTGAATTTCGATAAGACGCCTTGAATTTTTGAAATGCATGAACGACGCGTATTTATTCTATTTTTTAAACTAAGAGTAGTTTAAAAAAGTAGACCCTAGATGATTTTCGTAAAGCTTAAGATACAACTAGCCACAAATGTCATTCGTATGTTTGGTTATAAGCCTTCCACATGGTCAGTTTTTTTTTTTTCATTTATTAAGTATGGATCTTAAAGTTATAATAATTAAATGAGGCTTTTATATACACTGAAATTATTAAAAGACCAATATTACCGTTCAACGTCATTGATATTAGGTAATAGAGTACTTATAATTTAGTGATATAAAAAGTTCATAGCGCCAAATTAAAAATGTTGTTTGTTCTATGCAAGTCAACAACAACCTAGTTATTTTTCAATACGTCGATTGAAATTTATTGACATGTATTTTGTTATTGACATAATATGTCATGTCTTTCTTGCCCAAAAGCGAGTTTTTAACTTCAAGAGCATGGTTAGCAAACCATTGACAATAACCAAAACCAAACCAAAAACTTAACAGCAAACTGCACAGTTACAGAGTTTAAAATTGACTTCAAGCATAGATTTCAAAACAACTTGATATAGTTAAATTACAGCTAAATTTTGGAATAAAAGGGGTAAAATTTAGGTTATCTTGCTGTTAAGTTAAAACAAAGACTAAAGTAAACGAGTTGCGTTGAATGTAATAACCGTTTTTTCAGCACATTACTTTAAATCAGAAACGTAAATTGATTCAAAAATAAATAATAACCATCTCAACGGGCTGACAGCTATTGTGGCAGTTTTGGCAAGCATTCCAAATTAATAGAATTTAATAGAAAAAGTCATTGAATATAAATGTTCTTTCTTTTATTGCCTCAACCTGATTATCTCATATGCTCGATACGAACACGAGGCATTGGAACTTCGTGTTTCTTTAGATGGCGTTGGATATCTGAAAAGTTCTGTTTGTCACCATTCTCTTAATGCCATTGTAACGAAATTACGCGCCGTCGGAGCAAGCAACCCAGTTTAGCCGCATACCGCTGTCATCGGAACAGGAGCGCGGAGTGGGCCGGGCCCGCGAGCCGAGCCCTCGTCTAAATTGATACCACTCTTGCGAAATAACCTCGCCCAACTTATTCAAACACAATCAGATTTAATGGCCCACCGACAGGCAGCATTGACTCAGATTTCGGCAACAGTATTGTATCTTGCCTCTTTGTTGTGTGCTTTCGCTTTCAGCTCAGGACCAACGCATAGCTTCCAATTTACATTTGAAAACGTATGTAGATGCGTTGAAATTTTATTTCAATTGCTGACTACTCTGTGGCAGCAGTTTTGAGGAGGTTTGTTTTACGCGAACTTAAGCAGTGGTGTTAACCACTAAAAATTTATGCTAAAGCATCGTTTTTACAAAGGCTATGAGAATTTTAGAGTCTATACGAATCACTAGCGTAGAACTTGATCTTAATCACTTAAGAGACTTAGTGGACAAGACAATCGTGGTTTAAATAAAGTAGTTCTTGATTCTATTGAGACTTAGTTATAATAATAACCAACAATCGATCATTGACTACTATATACAATTAATTTTATCTGAATAGTAAATCAATTTTAAGCGCCTGTGACAAGGATTATTTCGAGGGTTCTACACAAAGTTGAAACAGAAACAAAAAGTTATCGACTTCGACTCGAGACGAAGAAGCACCCAGTGACTTTCGTGCAACCTCCGTAACGAAAGGACATCGACCCCGGCGAACACATCTCCGCAAATCCTTATTTTGTCTTAACCACACCGAGCATTCCACATGTTAACAACGGACTTCTAAGTGACCGCTTATTTAAGAAAATAAAATCATAATTTATTAAGTCAGTTATTTGTCTCTACGTAAATATGACAAAAATAATGATGCAGCACTTACTAAATATTTGTTTGTGCACAAATATTTAGTAAGTGCTGCATCATTCTTTGGAAATTTAAACTTTCACGAAAAGTGAAAAATCCTTAAGTTTCATTTAACTCTTTATAACAATATCGAACATATATCAATATATATAACATATTATCAACTAATGTATCATCGTAAATCTAATGCAGGTTGTAATAACAGTTTTTGTTGTATAAACAGTATGTGAATACACCCAATACTGTTTTTATGAATGGTGTACTCAAATTTGTAACAATTAAGTTTACGATACCGTAAAACGGAGATATTCATTTCATGTCAACTGTCGAAAAATTCTAAGAACAAACTGCGATCGTAACATAAAGGTTGAAATGATAAATTTAGAATCCCAACAAAAAGAAAGGGAAGAAAAAATTGGGAACCTATGAAGCCACCGTTTTCCGGTCTCGGTATTTTGCTACCTGCTGTACACTGCTGAGCACAGTCCATACTTAAACATAATACTTTTATTGAATAGTGCACAATTTCCATTCCAAAAACGACAAAGATCTTAAGGCGATGTTTTACATATGTATGTAACTCTTAATAAACAATGAATGTATATGTAAACATTTGTACATATATAGACACAATATGAATAAACTTTTGATTTGAATTTAAAAGCGATTTTATTTTTCAAACATATGTTCGTATAAATACATACATACACAAATATCCTAGGGACTAGAGTTAAACTAAGGAAATTTTCGAGGAATATGTCCACAAAGCTAAAGCGAATACATCGGAAGCAACATTTGGGGTTCGCTTTTTAGGGTGTGTAACCGTAAGACGAGGGTGAGAGAAATAAAAGAGGAAACAACGGCATTACATTAACGGAACGTATTCGGGGGCGCTTGGGGAAACTTTACTTATATCCGTTAAAAATACCTTAAACCATATACATTTACACAGACATACCTGAGCGGTAACAATACGTTAAAGCAATTATTGTAAAAGTGGCTCGATTTCTAAGTTGCTCCCTCTACTTGTCGTTTGGCGCTTAGCTTACACAACAAAGAAAGTTATATACGCATGCGGGGCACATTAACTTTCGCTGTTTGTAGCACTGCTGTCTAATTGTTATTAACGCATTATCAGGAAGACAGCTCCGCGTATTACGGAGCTGAACGAATCGAGGTTATGAATTGTAAACACGGATCGTAACACCTGTCCGCCTCATGAACACTATAAATCGTACCAGTTCTCACATATTTTTTTAATAAATCAAATATAGACGCGACGGAACGACGAAGAGTCCTTCGGCGTACATAGCGAAATAAACTAGTTCCGCGTTGACTTCAACAACCGAAATAGCTCACCTAGCTAAGGCCATTGTGTTTCTGTATAATCCAATTCTTCTTGAGTAGCCCCAGCACAACGTGTACACAAATCACCACGCGTACAATGACGAATGTTGACGGCGTATGAAATCGGATCACGTTTGACAGTTTCACTTCACCGCATGGTTGCCCGCTCGCGCGTGCTGGCGTGACAGACGTCCGTGCCGTTCGGCGTGTGACGGGCGACTGATCGCGTAGCGCCGCCGCCCGCGGCCCGCGGGGCCTGCGAGGGCGGAGCGCCCGGTCGCCGGTGGAGCGCCCGCGGGACAGCTGCGCGGTCCCTTTCTCCACTCCGGTCCGTCACCATTATACCGGTGAAAGCTTAAGCCCGCCTGCATGCTGCTCATAATGCCCGGCTTAGCGGCGGACCGTATTAGTACTTTTACTTCGCTCTTTCACGACTCTCAACTCGTTATCCCTACAACACTTATTTATGAAAATAGTTCTTTTTTGCTAACACACCGAAATAAAATGTATCATTCACAATTAATGAAAGCTATCATGATACAATTTTAATGGAATTATAACTATATACTAAAAGTTGTTTTTAATGCACAAAATTATCTTATACATTATAAAACAATGTTAATGTCTTCAAAAATACAAATAATAATTAACAATGCCATATAAAAACATACCTAGAATTAAAGAATATGTTGAAATATTAGGTATGAAATAGATATCATTATATGATTTCATTTCTATTTTCGCTTATATCACTTGTTAACCTTGCCGTCGTTTTATTTTTTCTTCCATTTTCGTACGACAATTGCTAATCATGGTCGCGTGCACTTTTTACAATTAACTTTCACGTTTGCCATCGACTTGACCTTTCATTACTATACAATTGAAAGAGTAAGTCGTATATGACGTCATAGAAAAATAAAAGAAACTATCATTTATTTTAAGTAGGCATAGAAAGTAGTGCGATATAGTTTTAATCGAGTATCTTACGTACTACGGGCTATAACTAGTCAGTCTCGTTGTTGTACGGGCATAATTGTTTTTTAGCAAAAATATCGGACGAAAGGAAAGTCGTCATTATATATGGCTGTATGCAAAATGTATATGATATAATGAACGCGCCTCAGTTTCCTCATACAGTTATGAGCATAAATATACTATATGCCTATGGCCCTACATATCATAGTTCTCCGGCTTATAAGTGCAACAATCAGCAGAGCTCGAACGGGGACCAAAATAAGTTAAAATTAATCCATTAATGCTCGGCTTATCGCCTTTGTCTTTGTCCGTTATTGACGCATCGCAAAAATCACAAAAAAAAGTATCGTCTACACAAAGTATGCTAACTTGAAGACACCGGATTAACGCTGTCAAAATGCCTTACTTGCATTGGTATTGGTAGAGCCACGCAGCACCCGCTGCTACTGAATGGGTCGGCTCGAACCGGATAAGTACCACGACCTCAGAAAATCAGCGTCAAGTAAGGTGAGTGAGGTAGCCGGTGGCACACCTTCCTCCCTTTTCCACCCTACCCTTTCCTTTTCCTGCTTTCCCTTCCACTTTCTCCTCCAAATATTCCCACCTTAAAGGCGGGCAACGCATTTTAACAGCGGTTATTGCTTTCCATCAGGTGAGCCGCAAGCTCGTTTACCCGAAGTAGGGAAAAATTTGAAGAAGTTCAAAGCTTCTAATTCTTTTTTGACTGTTCACAAAAAAAAAGCTATACTGAAGTTCTTTATTCCTTTTTCCAGTTAAGTTGTTTACGCTAATGCGTTTTAACCCAAAAAATGCTACCTGCGATGATAGATTTTTTATATAATAAGACTTAAGCCGCTGGATTCATATCCTTGAAACAGTCATTCAATTCATTGTAAAAACAAAACTATTTTAGAGAGTATATAACTAGTTTAATTGTTTTTTTTATTCAGTCTTTTCAAAACATTCACCGAACATAAGGTTATATATCTCGGTAAAAAAAGTTGTTTAACACAATTTTATAAGGCAAATTCATGTTACAATTAATAAAAACAAAATCTGGATCTCTATTAGATATTCGTATACAAATCGAGGTGGTAAATGAAATTAAATATAAAACCTTAAAAATAAGTAAATATTACATATATTTACTAACGCAACATGATTGAGCTTTATTATACATAATTCACAGAGTGAGATGCACAGCAAATGATGTTTACGAGCAAGTATTAATAGAGAGTGGTGCAACAATCCACTCTCGACTCTCGCGATGTTCACAACTGTGAAAGCTCGGTGAAAACCCTACAGAAACGTCATAGATGTCACGCATATTTTAAAGTACATGCAGCTTTCAAAAACGCTTGACTACCTACTAAACGAAACTACACGATTGTGAAAGTACAAGTGTCCGAGCGCGATCGGATGCTTAAGACCTCAAAGGATACGAGAGCGCAGTCAGTTAAAAAAAAAAAAGAAACAATATCCCATCTTGCGGTGGAGAGAAGAAAGAGAAAAAAAAACAACAATGTTTTGATCCGTAAAAGCGTAACGCTGCAGTGAAAGTGCATCGCGGCCATTGTGATCGTCAAGCGTCGGTGTGCCGAGTCGAGTTTTCAGCGAGCGCGGAGAGACCAGGGCCGCGGTGAGAGCAAGAAGAACGACGGGCGGCGGGCAAGAAAGCGCCCAAAAAGCCGGGCGGCGGGAGCGAGGTAAAAATTTGAAAGCCGCCACACAATGGCGCGCTGTCGAAATTGGAAAGTCGAGTGGTGCGCGTCGGTTGCGTAAGAGGCCCGCTCTTACGGGCGGCTGTGACGCTGACGGGTCGGGTGACGTCACCGCAAGTGCATCGGCCGGCCCCCTCCAGGGCTGCACGCTTGCACCGCTGCTGCAGTGGCGCTTCCTGCACGCGGGACTTTCTATTGGGAAACCGCGGCGGGCCCTCTCTCCTAGCCGTTGGGAAATTCGACTCTCACGCGGCGAACACCGACTGCGTCGAGATGCATCCGATTGGGTAACGACACAGTCCACTTTGCCGCGCGCTTACACAACAGTGAAACGCCGCGTTTGTTTCGATTATAAGCCGCGATGCTGATGTTGCCATCGAAACTGGCGACTGCAGTTCAATCGGTCACAACGACTTTTCACTACGAAAGTCTTTCGTTCGACTATTAATATAAAATCGCTTGCGAATTAAATGGCCGACAAAGAGGATCCGATATAAATGGGTATTTTGATCGTCATCAATAAAAACAAATGTATTTACTTACACTTTTGCAACGCGACTTGCGCGAGATACCTGAAATTAAAAAAAATAAACAGTTATCACAAGGAACTTCATATATCATTCATCTTCAACTCGTATATCATCCAGTGATTTGCTAATATCGAATTATCTTGAACATTAAGTTAGACCAAATTATGTCCATAGGTCATTCAAAATGAACATAAAACATTTAATTCAAATAAATGTTTAGTTAGTGTTAATTACTAGTTTGCAATCACCTCATTGCGCCTTGACACTGTTAATATAAACAAAACGACCGCTTAAGTCATATTATTACAATGGCGAAGTAAAATATAGAGAGGACCTTCGAATATGCAAATTTTTTTACATTCTTAGACATTTTTCTCTTCTACGGGACTTATTGCAATGACCGCCTTATAACAATGGTATTACTGTACAAATGTCACGCTGATTGACCAATAAGTAAGAGTTTAAAAAATTGAGGTCTCCACTATGCGGGACGCTCCTCGAAGGAGTTCATGGTTGAATGGAACATGTACAGTATTAAAGTAACTTTTTAAATCTCAAAATAAATCTTCGCGCGCGGCGGTAAGGTCTATTATACAATACAGCCATTAAAGTAGTTCCTAATTGTCAGATTGAGAACGTTCGCGGTCGGCTTAATCAATTCCATCTGTAACGACGTACTCAATAAAGTCGCTTCTTGTTTGCAACGTGTCGACATTCAAGAAGTAGGTTGACATAACTCACACCTAGATACACTTGTATATCACAAAGATTCATTAACTATTCGGCATGAGATTTTGTGCAATCAATAATTAACCTCGCTAATGGAAGAAGGAACGGCAGTTTTGAATTGTCTCATTACTGTATGCCATATTTTCAAATAGTTAAAAAGAGAAAGTTTTTTTTCTCAAGCATTAAAACATAATATGGCACTTAAAAAGTTTCAGAGGAATAATTTTTTGCGTTGTTATGTTAATTGATACAAAGATTTGAATTTATGTAAAATCAAACGTAAGTTGCGATAAAAATTAGACTCATATTTTTGTATTATCCATAATAGGACTATCACGTACGATTTTCACTCGCAAGTGGTGCGAGCACTAACGTGAAAGTGACCAAAGCCGCTAAGTAAATTAAAACGAGACTCAAAAGCAATGTTCGAATGCGGGTTTCCTATGTAATAAATGGAATCAGAAAACGAGTGGCCCGTGCACTTTCTAGTGGAACAGTGGGCAAAGTTACGATATCTCGGGTGATATAATAATAGTTAGCGCGGCGCCAGCGCCTACGAACACCGTATCCAAGACGTGCAATCGAAATGAATACTCAGAACTTTTTCTCAATCATAACTTCCAACGATCTACCACTACTGATTTGCAATGATACTTCATTATTTTAACGAATAAATATATGCGTACACTGTATTAATTCAAACAGGTCTATGTAAATCCGTCATGTATTCAAAAAGACCAAGATAACGAACGTCGATAATTATAAACGCAGTGTTATTTTTCTCCGCGAATAACATTTAGGGTAGTATTTAAAAAATCTAAGTTTCAGATATGCATATCGTCATATATTATAATAATCTTCGTTTGTATGTATAGAAACTAAGACCTCATGTAGTCTTAGGTTCAACTTTTTGGATCAAACAAAAAGCAATTGAAAAGCTCGAATTCGTGTTCATAGAGACACTGTGCACGATTTTTGACAAATATTATATGTTTAATATGTTCCTTAGACATGGTATGTATGATTCATGCAATGTTTCGAAACTCTTTCGTATTGAATATTCTTGGTGCGAACCAAAAGTGAGCACTAGTGTGTGCCGGTTTGTAGGGCAATGTTGCCGGCGTATTAACTGGCTGTAAAGATACAACATCTGAGATCTGCGAGTGACGAGCGCAGCGCAGAGCCAAACAGGTTCTGTGTATCACCGTGTTGTTATGGGCAGACGTGTTGCTTACCAACAGGCACACGACATGCTTGTCTCGTCAAATTATATCCTAAAAAAAATATATTTAAATAATAATTTTACTACATACATTATAAATACATATATTTTTAAGCTCGTCTTCAGTAAGAGTAATAAAAAGATATCCTAAAGAAGAAACTTCTAACAAAAGTCAAGGAAATGAAAATATCGAGGATTTACTGCAAAAACCTGTTAAATGCAATAAATTTATTTTTGAGATATTAAATCCTAAAAATTTGCATTTAATTATTATGCTAAAATTTCAGTCGGTGCTACACACTTATGTAGTCACAAGACAGGTATAGTGAAGGTTATATTTTTGTTTTGGATAAGTAAAAACGATTGATACAAATTTTGCATCATTCTTGGAGCTAACTTTCATAGAAAACTCGTTAATAATGGCCTTTGCATAGTATTACCGATTAAGTATTGACCGATTGGTTTAATTTATCTGTTTTACCCACGGGATAACTTTTTTTTCGGTTTTGCCAGTATGTATAAAAGTAAGTATTTTTTTGTATTTAAAATATTTTTAGCGCACTTAGCAGGTTTTCTCAGTAAACCCTCGCTATAGTTGTTTGAATGAAAGCAGAAACTTAAGTAAGTTGACTTAAAAAGAAACGTCTTTTCCTCCTAACCAAGTTACGCAGTGGCGCAACGGTTTTGGCTTATAGAAATTGGGCGGTAGATAGGCATTATAGATGGTATAGATAGATAGATAGTTAGATATTCGCCCCGTTCTCTAATAAAGTACCGGCCGTTAAATCGCAAGAGATCTCGACGAGAAATACGTTCACCGTCCTAGATGCGCGGTACTTTCGTTTTGAAATCGGCCCGCACAATTGGCCGTATCGAGACAGAGACGGCGGCCGAATGGTGGCGGAACAGCGCATTCCAGCGTTTCTAATATTGCATTTTTTTTTATTTCTCCAACAAACTAGCCAGTAAAAACGACGATCACGCGGATAAGAGATGAAGGCGTAAGAGATGCGTTAACACTGTACACTCATTTTTCTTCATATTACTATATAGCGTATTGAGGATGAGGGAGGAGGAAAAGGATTTTTAAATGCTTCTGCATTTGAAAATGAAAGCCCATTGGGGTTTGGCTCATAATAAATGCTAATCTTTATCATGTAGATTTCTAAAGGTTTCTATACATCAGCTTTACTTTTTGTATAATCATTACTCGTTGATCATCGATCTAGATCGATATACTATAAATAATAGAATGGAGCCCTATATGCTATTTACGACGTCATTCTGATTTGTTTTAAATTTTATCAGAGTATTGCAGTGGGAGTTAAAACATTGCAGCGTAGGCATAGAGTGGATTTGTGTTGTTATAAACGAGTGTCGCTTACTATTAAGCGCACGACTTGTTCGTCTCAGTTTATCTCCTAAAAAAATATCGTATTCATTTTCTATGTATATAAAATATTCATTTTCTATGTATATAACATCATAATGGATATCTCCATTTTATTTTAATTTTAAATAAAGGACCTCACTGCCGACTTTTGCAAGAGATAAAGTGACGAGCCTGTCGTGCGCGTGAGCTTGGTGGTAAGCGACATTCTTGTTCGTAACAACGCAGTGCTATAGCTCGTCACCCAGATAGTTATGATAGCATGGCTCTATGCCCAGTTATTACGCTGACAACATTGCCCTTAAAACCTCAACACAGTAGTGGTTACACATTACTGCTTAGCGGTAGAATAACTCTCCAATGCAACTCTGCAAAAATGTCTTACCACTTTTAATGACTACCCTAAATACTCTAAAACTGTTGAATACTTTACCTCATATTGTAATAACGTAGTCTGATTCCTCAATAAAAGAATGAAATGAAATAGAAGTTTTTATTAGCAAATGAGGCGTGATTCATTTAAATAATAATTGGAAAAACAACAGCCAAGGGGGCTGACTTAAAGGCATATGATTAAGCGACATTTTCGTTATTTATTATTTTCTATTGTTTATTATTTTCCTTGAGTAGATAAATGGTTTAACAACGTATAGAAAACGCATACTTAAAAAATCCACAAGATATTGCTAGTTAAACTATATTTACAATAATTACTTATAATAACGAAATACTACATTCTGCCCGCAACTTCGTCTGCGTGGACTGGTTGAGTTGGAACCAGAGAGTAAAAAAAATCACATGTTGCACTTGCTACGAAGCGAAATATGAATTGATATCAGTCATTAAGCCATGTCATTTAACGAGATTAAATATATCTTGTGTTAATTCACGCTACACACTAAGCGCTATATTTTTATTTTTTCATTTATAATATTATTACGATTTTTTATCGTCATTTATTAAAGGCGACTTAAAAATATTTACATATTGTTATATAATCCTTACTTTACTGTTCTATTCACAAAGTACAGAGTTGTCAAGATCCTTTGTTAAGAATCGCGATTTCACAAGGCGCAATCTACTTTCATTTACATAATAACTTTCAAAGCGTTTATGTAATTCGGATCAAATGTAGTTGCTTTCAGTTAAGTTTTGTATCGAGATTTTACACTTATCGTTTGTTAATGTAGATATAAAGTGAACTAACTACATTTATTTTCTCAAAAGATTATACAACAATCACTTGCAGAGAAAATGTAACAGTAAAATAATAATTCCTTAGTTGATTAGCTCGTTAACTAATTTTAGTAATAAGGTGTAGGGTACATGTAAAAAATAAAATTATGTGTGTGTGTCCAGCGCGTGCATTGTAATAAACTACTGACCGCGTAAATGAATAGATGTTTATTAAGGCTTATGCCATAGTGATTGATAGAAATATTGGGTGAGGTGTTTTTATTAAG